>JAHBCN010004749.1:0-61290 GCA_019359885.1 Listronotus oregonensis | reverse complement strand
AAAAACATATTAGTATCAAGGAAGCTATGAAAACAATAAAAATTGTTTTAATAAATTTGACGTATTGATATTGTAAAAAGTTGAAATTTATAATTTTAACTATTAAAAGCAGTTTGTATTGTTTTTTTGTCGATGGGTTATTCAGAAGAACAGAAAATCGCTATTATGCGTTTTCTTTATGGTAACAATAATAATGTGACGACTGTGCAAAGGGAATACTATTCATTATATCCTTAACAACGGGTACCATCTATAGATACTATTAAATACATAGTAAGAAAGTATATTGAACGAAGAAGTTTTAAAATCAAGACAAGGACTGCAGCACGAAATTAAAACAAAGTTTTGGATATCCTCGTTTTTTCAGGATAATTATTATACTTTTTTTATTGGACTAGCACTAACTACTTTTAATAATTTTAGAAAATCCTGAAATATAAATTTCGGATGCGGCATCTGAACCTAATAAAACAAATTATAAAATTTATATAACCTTAATATTTTAAAAATTTCATTTTTATAAATTTATGTCCGTTCAGAATCTTCCTGAACAAAACATGTAGGACCGACCTAAGTATGCATTGGAAATAGCTGGGTTTATACAGCAGGATCCAAAGTTTTTAATTAAAATTCTATTTACTGACAAGTCTTTTTTCACTTTAGCAGGAATGTTTAATTACAAAAATAAATATTATTGGTCCAGAGAAAACCGTCACCAAATTCAGCAACTCAACAATTTTATTGTTTCCATGGCTTTCTTGATAATAATATGAAACTGTTTTGTAATCTATATATATAATTTTCTAATGTGGATATATTTATATGTAGGTAGGTATAAATATTTATTTGTCTGTCCACGTGATTCTGAAGTGATGGCTTGAGCTAAAATCATGAAATTTGGCACAGTGGTAGTCTTTAGCAGTGGCTAGAATCTAACGAAGCCCATTTTTTAAATTTCGCCCCCGGGACAAAAATAGGAGCAAAAACGTTTTTTTTTACTGTTAGCCGTACGGAAGGCGTCTTACGGAGACAGAGGCTACTTAATATTGTCTCTCGCCTGGCGGAGACAGGCTTTTCATCTAGTTTAATAATAATTTAAACTAAAATATCTCAAAAATGGTTCATCCAAATATCATCAATGTATATATATATATTTGAAATCAGAAAAAAAAATCTTGCGTTGTAGCGCATAATATACAGGGTGTTCCATTTAAAAAAGTTGAAGTTGTCTATATTTTTCCATTTTTTTATTGCGATGTTTTTTTACTAATAATTTTTAAAGATAATATTGAAAAAATCCTACAATTTTTGTATAAAATATTTTCCTCTGTCTTCAAAAATAAAGGCCTTAGAAGCCACGTAAATATAACCAAAGACCCTGTACTCTATTTCCTGCTTTTTTTTATTTTTCTCTTTGTCGAGTTATCGTAGGTTCTCAGCATGTTGTTTATTTGGCACATTTTTACAGTTAGAATTAGAGGCCTTACTGTTATATACCTTTATTATAAAAATATGCGATTTAATATTAGGTTAACTTTTTTATTTAATAAAAAAATATAATATTTTAGAGCATTAAACAATAAAACTTCGTTTTTTATACTTTTTTCTTTTCTTATTGTTTTCCGATTAACATCTTTTACAACTACTTTTAAATTCTAGTATGGTTACTTATCTATTTCATACATCAAATATGCTTATACAACTTTTTTGGTGACTTAAGGCACTATTTTTTCATCTTATCACTTTATCCCTATATTTGCCGCTTTTAGTTGTACATGATTGCTTAAAAATTTTAGTTTTTAATGAATATATTTCCATAAAATAAAAATATGTGTATATTACATTGTAATATTATACAAAGTAAACGCAAGTAGAGATTTTTATCCAACTATATTAATGTCTTAACAATATATCTTTCCGAAAATGCACTTACGACTACACTGACTAAACACCTTTATCCATAATTCAAGTAGCCAAGACATTATCTTCTAATAAAAACTCGAAATGGGACCACAAGTTACCTTTTTAAGTTTTGAATTTCACCGCTAGAGGGCGTATAACTAATAACAATATTGAAAAGACGGATTATTTAAAAATATCTCATATTAACTTATATCGTTGAAGAAGGAAACTTTTTTCTTATAAGCGTTTTTCTCTAACCTGTTAAATATAGGGAGGAAAAAAGCGAATGTACATTTGAAAAAAAATTAAATAACTTTTATTCGACTAAACCGATTTTAATAGACTAGGTCTCGTTTAAAAGAGCTTTTATCAGGGCTTATGTCATTTATGTCAAATTTATAATGTTGTCAATTTAAAAAAAAAATTAAAATGCAGTGGTATTATTATTATAACCCCATTAAAAAGAGCATAAAAAAGTAAAGAAACTGGTAAAAACTGCATTTTGATATCTTAATTAATTCTCGACTTATTGCCAAAAAACTGCAATACTCGTATCCTTTCCTATTTTAAGCTATCATATAAACAACGCGGCGTTTTTATAGACAGTGCCGGGACGTCAAAAATCACAAAAAACGTCGAAAATGACAAGTGCATAGTTTGTCAAACCTGAGAATTTTAAATTTAGTTCTTGTTTATCGCAGTTCATAGTTATTATTATTAGTAGTACTGTTGTTAATCGTTATTAAGTAATTCTAAATTATGTCTTATTCAACCACCGAGGCATACGATATACTCGCCAAAAGATATTTAGAAAGACGGTATTTTAATAAAAAAAGTGTTTAGGCGTTTGACAATTCGTTTAAAAGAAACTGGAAATGTGCATCCTATTCCAGCATAATGAAGATTCAATTAGCCAGAGCCCGTAGATAATATATCATTATAATAAATCAGCTATTATTATCCACGAGCCGTGTAATTATGAATGTTGTTCTTAAATTGTTAATAAATTAATATAAAGGATATTATTAATTATTTAATATTCGTCGAAAAGCAAATGGGTTTTGTTGTCATGGTATTCTCGATAAAAACGCCGCGTTGTTTATCTGACAACTTAAAATAAAAAAAAAAAACGAGCAATGCAATTTTGGCAATAAGTCGAGAATTAACTAAGATATCGTATTGCGTTTTCATCAGTTTTTTAAATTTTTTATTCTCTTTTTAAAGGGTTTATAATAATAATACCATTGCATTTAAATTTTTTGAAAAAATTGACAAAATCTATAACTTTAACACAAATCAGTCTCTAGGGATAAAACATAAAAATAAATTAATCAGAATATTTTATCTTAAGCCCTGGTAAAAGCTCTTTTAAACAAAACCTAGTTTACCAAAATCGGTTAAGCCGATAAAAAGTTATTTAATTTTTTTTTAATGTACATTCGCTTCTCCCCCTCCCTATATTCGACAGGTTGGGGAAAAACGCTTAAAGAGAATAGTTTTCTTATTTTACATAGTTTGTGAGAAAACAATCAACAACATAAGTTAATACGGCATATTTTTGAATAATCCGTGTTTTCAATTTTGTTCTAGATTTAACGTCTTCTAGCGGTAAAATTAGGAACTTAGAAATAATTTCCGGCATTTTCTCGAGGCTGGTTTTACCATAAATATTTTTTTTCCGAAAGCTATGCAATAAAGGGTTCTTGAGATATCGCCGGAGGACGACCTTATCAGGACACCCTGTATATTTATGCATCTGTCAACCAATTTATCAAATATAGTATGTAAACAAATGTATTGCGAATGGGTTGTCTAAAAAATTATGATCCAGGCTATAATCAATTAAAAAAAAAAATTGGCACTCTCTGTATAACGGTAATTTTTCAATTCATTAATCTCATAAATAAAAATTTTAATACTTCTTTAATTTTAAATTTAAAAAATTTTCAAGGCGTTATTTCGTAATTCGCAAATCGCATTTCACAAGTAAATGAACTAGGCTTTAGGCGAAAAATAACCGACGCTGTATGAAATTAACAGTTTGGAACTATGTTTACTGAGCGTAAACTTTCCTTGCCATGATCACTTTAAAGTGTACCGTTTTTTGGTAAATTGGTCTAATTTAAAGAGCTCGTTTTTATTCCGTAACTCAATGATGTAACAGTTACTGTATATATAATTTAAATTATATTAAAAAATAAAATCATTACTTAGCTATAATGAATCATAATGACTGTGGCACTAAAAACCCTTAAAAATTTAAAAGAAATATCCTTTATTAGTAAATAGATGTGCCGGTAAAAGAAATGTTACCTATTATAAAAAATAAATTATATTATTATTACCTAAATTAACTAGCGGATGCGGAGAGCTCGCGAAAAGTATTCCCAAACACGAACGATTTACGACATCAGTCGAAGTCGGCCGAAGGTATTGAGGGGAGAGGAATGGTTTTATTTTTATATTTTTAATTTGTAGGTATACTTTTAGTGATTTATCACGCCTAAAATATAATTGGGGAAAATAAAAAACCGCTTTAACTAACTAGAACTAACCATGACCGCCCCCTCTGGCCCCACGAGAATCAGCCAGAAAGGGCGGTCATGGTTAGTTCTGGTTAGATAAAGGGGCTTTTTATTTTCTCCAATTATATTTCAGACGTGATAAATCACTAAAAGTGTACTTTTTTGTCAATTTGGCATGTTTTTATACGATTTCTGTGGGGTGGGTATAACAAAAAAGGTCCAGTAATTTACATTACACACTAGTGCCTAAAGTGAACACCGTATAATTCAAACATTTTTTGCCAAATTATTATTATAATTATTCTATTATCAAACATAGTTTATGAAATTCGCTTTATTAATATGCTAATTGGATATATTTAGGTTTTTAATTTCTGATATAAATATATTTTATGAAAAATCGATCCCAAATAAAAAATTGAATAAGTTATATGGAAGCGGTCCGTGCGTAAAAAAGACTAAGTTAACACACTTTTTTGCATAAATAACTAGTTTTAATAATATTTTTTATTGGTGATGATTTGATAAAAGATGCACTCATTTAGTTTTCTTATTTATTTATTTTTTTAACGAACATTGTAATACATTATTAATTGTTTGGGATTTTTCTATAATCTAACGTAATAAACAATATTGAGACGCCCGTTAATAGGCAACTAACTACACAACAACAATCGCGCCAAGGCATTCGTGTCGAGTTCGCGACTTCTCGCGTCTGGGAATACTTTTCGCAAGCTCTCCGCATCCGCTAGTCCTAAATTACTTTACCAAACTAATAGTCCAGGAAACCAAGCTTAAAAAAGTGCAAAACCTGTCAATTTTTTCAAAATGCATAGAAAAATTTGGGATTAAGCTTAACCTCCCCTTCTCTTCAAAATCTATATTATGCAGATAAGCGCTTTTAATTTTTTATTGCTAAAACCTATAAAACTATACATTAAGCTTAAGTTGAGTAAAATTTGACTTATATAAGTTAAAAAAATAGTATTTTGTCCCTTTAAACCATTATTTGAAATATTTTAGCCTTTAAAAATCAACCCCTTTTATGACTTAGAAAAAAAATTCTTTACCCTAAAAAATTAATATATTATCACAGTTTTTGCATAAAACTTTGGAAATAAGCTTAGCTTACCTCCTCTTTAAAATCTTCATTATGCTAAAGATCGCTTTTTTTCAGGAGTGAAAACTACCCCTTATTGCAAACATTTTTAAAACTTTCATATTAAAGCTTGAGTTACATAATATTGGGCTCATATAAATTGAAAAATAAGTATTTAATTTTTTGAAACATTATTTATTTTATTTTAACCCTTGAAAATCAACCCATATTATGATTTAATGGAAAAAATAGTTTACCCTAGAGAAATTAACCTATTGTCAGAGTTGTAATTTTGTAATTTTTTAATTCAAAAAAATTCACCCCTTACAATATTACAATGTAAAAAATAGTATAATACCGCGGATTTTTTAAAAAAATGTATAGAATCGCTTTTAGAATGCTCCAAAAAATTGGTTTTTAAGCCTTATTTCTTCAGGTTTTTGTGATAAAAAGTTCTATAAAAAAACATTTTGTTAGTTTTTTAAAAGCTATAAGGTCCTATATATTAAAACTGTTTAAAACCCTTACTTTTTTAAAGGGGTGAGTTTAAAGGGCTGAAACACGGTAGTGCTCGTCTATACATACGCGTTTTGAATGTTTATATCTCACTTAATTTTCGTCATACAGTAAATTAAAAAAAAAACAAAATGTTTGTTCTTTAAAAACCTCCAATTTGATACCTAAGTAATTTTTACGTATCTTTCTTAGTTTTCGAGTTATTTTCAAGAAAAAGCAATTTTTATTAAATATTGAATTGAGGTGTCCGTTACTTTGTGATAGTTCATTTTTAACTAGTAAATGAGAACACAGTTTTTACTTTGTTTACTATCACTATATTAATTAATTTATAAAACAGTGACTCAGTTTCGTAGTACTACTACATTATCAAACTGAAAGCTTTAAACTACAATCTAAACAAACCCAACTTATGTATCTTAAATTACTATAATAAAGCGGCATAGAGTGGGAATTCCGAATCGGTATGGTCATTTAATAAGTTTATTGAAGGGTTTTTATGGTACTAAATATTTCAATCGATTCTAAAATATTGAGTTTTTTGCTTTTTGGCGCGTAATGTAATATTTTTAATTTACTTTCATCTGGAAAAGAGTGTCCTGATTCTATAAAATGGTTTGCAAAATTTGAATTATGTTTCTTTAATAAAAATGATGACCTATGTTCCTTATATCAGTTATAAAGTTTCTGCCAGTTTGTCCAATATATAGGCTATTACATTCATCACAATTTAATCTATAAACTCCTGATTTTTTAAGCGGAGGGTTTTTTCTTTTACATTAAAAAATAATTGTGATAGTTTATATGATGGTCTAAAGGCAACTTGAATATTGTTTCTTGATAATATATGGGCTATTTTATCTGAAATTGTTTCAAATATGTTAATGTGTGTATTTTTATCTTGTTTTGTTTTTATGAGTGGGTATATTTGATGTGTTGTGTTTTGATTACGTTTTTTATTCACTAGTCTGTCAATCAGTTGAGAACTATAACCGTTGTTTTTTGCAATTTGTTTAATTGTATTAATTTCTTTCGTGAGACTGTTATAATCTAAGGGAATGGAGAATGCTCTATGTATCAGCCAGATCTGTAGGCGGAAAGGAGCATTCTCCATTCCCTTAGATTATAACGTCTCACGAAAAAATTAATAAATTAAACAAATTGCAAAAAACAACGGTTAATTTCAACTGATTGAGATTGTGAATAAAAAACGTAAAAAACACACATCAAATATACCCACTCATAAAAAAAACAAGTAAAATACCTACATTAACTATTTTGGAACAATTTCGATAAAAACCCATATATTAACAAGAAACAATATTAAGTGCCTTTAGATACATCATATAAACTATCACAATTATTTTAATGTAAAAGAAAAAACCTCGAAAATCGATTTATATAAATTGTGATGAATGTAATAGCTATATATTGGACAAACTGGCAGAAACTAATAGATATAAGAACATGGTCATCATTTTTTAAGAACATAATTCAAATTTTCAAATATCATTTTTAGAATCAGGAACTTTTCGAGAAAGTAAATTAAAAATATTACATTACGCAAAAAAACTAATATTTTCGTTAAATTGCCATAAAAACCCTTCAATAAACTTTTTAAATGACATACTTTCATTTCATACCCTTTATATAGTAATTTAAGATACATAAGTTGGGTTTATTTAGATTTAGTTACTTTCAGTTTGATAGTAGTTACTACGCAACTGCGTCATGTTTTTAAATTAATTAATATGTGATATAGCAAAGTAAAACTGTTTCTCATTTATAGTTAATTTTATTAAAATTCTGAAATTTGATATTTACTTGCAGCACCATTTTTTTTTTAATTTAGCAATTTAAATCGGTTACAATTTCAGAATGTCTTTCTGATAGATAAAGAGAAATAAAAAAGAGAATAACAGCTAACCTTTAACAAACCAAAACTTGGTTTGTATTGTTCCTACAGCAATAATTACAAAATACCATTTTATTTGTTTTTTTAAAGGCTACAATTTTGTTATTTTCAGTTTTTTAATGAAAATGCATACTTATTGAGTTATTTGCAAAAAACCGATTAAAAACCTTGATGTTATCGACGAATAACTTTTAGTATGCATTTTACAAAAAAAAATGCATGAACCATTTTTGCTAAGAAACTATTTCTCTACGAGATGGTTTGGCAACCACCCCCAAGGTAAAGGAGCCCTTGTGCATAATATAGATTTTGATCCTTGGATTATTCCTTACATATTGTTAAAATTTCAAGTCATTCCATGCATTTAAAAAAAATTGCAAGGCAAAATGGTTCGTTTTCTGGACTCGTATCACTAAAAAAATATATTATTAAATTTTTTAAATGATATATTAACACTTTTTTAGTTAGGATTTAATGCATTATTATTATTGTTTTAAGTATCCCTCCTATTATGTAGATTGATTCAAGTGTTACACGATAAACTATGTAAAATTGATTTTTAAACGTGATATGATCAAAGACAAACATAAATATCCATTAAAAATTGCAGGTTTTTGCTAATATGTTGAAAATAACGTAGTAACAACTGGTTAAACTAATGAATTATAATGATGTATATCTACAAAAACTTGTTAAACTATAAAGAGAACTTATAAACTTCTTGTAATGCCGATGCTCAGAGAAATCTTGGCGCCCTTGTAAAGGTTATACAGGGTCATAAATAGGGTTTAACTTTTAATAGGCTTTGTACATATAAGTCAATTTTCTCTTAAAATTCCGTTACCTTAATGAAAACGCCATATGTTAATGACGAAAAAAATTTTCTGTGGTAGCTCCTATACAGAGTGTTCGAAAAGTACACCGCTAAATTTCAGGAGGTAATTTCTTCTTAAAAAAAAAATGAAAAGTTTTTATTAATATGGCTTCAAAGATGCATAGCTTCTAAGATACAGGGTGTTAAACTTTTTAAAATAGGTTTTATTAGGTAATTATCTTAAATATCGTGTCGTTGATTTTCTTAAAATTTATTAGTGTTGTTTCTAATAATGAAAGCCTAAATTAGTCCTAATTATATTAACCTTATTACGTCCAGCGGCGGGCATCTCAGGTTTTTATCGAAAATAATTTTGTACGCCAATTGCTTTTTTTGAAATTTTTATATTTTTTTAGAATAAGCAACTAAAAATACAACATTTTTTTGTCATTTGATATTTTTTTCTTGCTGTGCTTTCGGTGAAAAAAATTAAAACCAGTTCATTGCAAGTCTCCGGTCACCATTTAAAAATAAATTTTAATTTGCAATTAAAGTTAACAATTGAAATACTTGACACTAATTTTATAAATTGTTATTTTTTATAAAAATTTGTTTTTAAATTTTTTAATAGTTAACTCTAGTTGCAATTTGATTTTTTTAATGGGGTCCAGAGACTTGCAATGGATTGATTTAATTTTTTTCCCAAAAAAAAATTAAGGAAAAAAATATCAGGAGACAGAAAAGTATTTTTAGTTGCTTAACCTAAAAAAAAATATAAAAATTGCAAAAAAATCAATGGCGCACATTTCTTTCACAATTTCACATTTCACGATTTTATTAAGAATATTGATAAGAATAAATGTATTTTCATACAAATGCAAAATCAGTTCAATAATAGATCTTTATGTCTTTAAGGAGGTTTCTGACTAACAAAAAAATTTTCAAATCGGTTTTTATATGATATTGAGGACGTACTTACCTAGTAATTTACAAATGAATGTGATTGATCTTAAGTGAAATGATACTCTTAAAAACTATTTTTGTGAGATCGGTTACCCTGTCAGATTTTATGGTAGCTTGCTATCAAATTTTGATGAATTAAAAAAAATTCTCACAAATTAATCACAATTTTTGGCAACACTTGCTTATGCGAACACACTTTTTCATTTCTCAATTACAGAAAAAATAAATTTTGTCCAATTACAGCCTCAAAAGTCACATAAGATTAATCTTTGGTTTTATTTAAATCTTCCCATAACTTTGAATTTTCTTCCTTGTTTTGTTATTATTTCTACCTATTTAAAATCAAATAAAAAATTTAATAAAATGTAAAAGTAAATATTTGTATTTTTTATTTTTAATACCATCGATACATAAAGAAATATAAACAAGTGCAAATATCTTACAAGTAGCTAGCCAAATACAGCCTTAAAAATCACGTAGGCTTAATTTTTGGTTTCATTTAAATCTTATGTATTATAGGTTTTATGAATTATAAGAATTATTCTAACAATAAATTAAATATAAATTTATTTTTTATGAAATAAAACTAGTTCCAAATGATAAGTAGAATACCAATTAGAGCGACTTACGTCACGACACTGTAAATATTACTTTATGTCGAGTGTATTTCAAATGTCTTTCCACTTTTTATCTGTTTTCATTAAGTACTTTGTGGTTCCCAGCGATAAATTGCCTAGCTTTACGTTACCAAAACCAAAATTTTAAATTATGAAACAAGGATTTACTAAAGCAAATAGCTTTCACTTGCCAAAAGTTGATATGTTGATGCGGGGAGAGTTTCTACTTCACAAAGACTTCTTTTAGCAGAATTCAGAAATGTCAATATTTCAATCTAAATTTAAAATCATTAAAACCCAATAACTGGGTACTATCTGGGATTTATAAACTTGATGCTTTGTTGCCGCTGTTGTTTCGCTGCTGTTAACGCCATTGTAGACGCCGCGGTTCGTATATTGTTCAATTTATAAACTTGATATTGGCCTTCATTACCTTCAATTTAAGGTTTTACTGTCACTGAACCCTTTTACCTTTGTTTATGCTTTTTGGTTTATACCTATTAAACATTATTTAATATAAAAAATAAAGCCCAAAAACTTCAAATATTACAACGAATCAACAGCGCATGACGTGAGTAAAGGTTGGAATCCTATTGGTCTATAACGAACGTCAGCGAACGATTAACGACAAAAGATGGTCGATCGAAGGCGAAAAATAATGGGAACGCCAACTGAACTGCCAGCCAACTGGAGTTTTTATTTATGTGTTATGACATTGAGGGACCGCTTAACACTTCAGAATTCATCGCTTAAATAAAATATAAAGTAATAAAAGTTTTGTAACGTACCTTAGATTTACCATTTGCAGGGACGTGACGTCACGAGAGACGTCATGACACAAGTATTGCTTTTTGGCGGCAATTTAAAAATTAAATTTTAATTATTTTTCTATAAAACTTTTATTTTCTGCAAATATTATATATTTTTTTAAAATAGCAGATATTTTCAATCATCATGAAACAGTTTTTTAAAATAGGTCAACCTGCCTAATAAATTATTAGGTTTAATACATTTTATTTCGCACATTTTGCTGAAATCTAAATATAGATAAATATATAATTTAATAAGCCAGCAACTACATTTGCCAAAATATCTAAAGGTAGCTTCTTTTTAAAAATTTTTATGGTTTCGGGTAATATATAAAAAATGTGTTATTTTAAATACAAAATTTAGTGAAACCTAAATATATAAACTGTGTTTTTTTCGGGTCATTTTAATTAGTTATAAAACATTTAAACAAGATATAAAACAACTTGGGCTAGTTAAACAAGCTTTTAATTACTCGCTCTCAATGTTTTATTAGGTGAAAATTAAAAATTACGTTTTGTTTAATTTTATTTTTCGATGTTTAGTACAGAGATATCACAAACCACAGCAGCTAAGGTGATGATCAAAAAAGAAAAGAATAAGGGTTTAAAAAGCTTAGTAAAAGTCACGTTCTATTTCTTTGAAAAAATCATGGTACTCTAGATATTTTAAAAAAGTGTTTCTTCTCTAAATTTTTTTGCCGTGTAGCTTACGACATAAAATTACCCTTTTTAAACGGAAAGTATAGTTGGCTATATCATCTTTGAAAAGGCTTTTTATAAGCTTTTTAACAATATACAAGAAAATATACCTTAAATTAAAAATAACGCAGTTTTTGACATAATTATTAAAACATGTTGTCCCAGTTAGCCATTAAACAATTGAACTGATTTGTTTGACAGCTTTTTTTTGTCAACTATTTTATATATGTCTTGATTCACGTCTAAATGTAAGGTTACATTTGCGTAATTATAATTATTATAGAATTCTTAAAAACCAAAAAAAGTGATTTTTGAAATTACATTTATGTCTAAAAAACTTGAGCGTGATAAGTTGGCCTTATTTGATCTTATAGCACTTGTCAGTTTTAAACAGATTTTGAAATTGGCAAATTCCTTTACAAAAAGGCCAGAAGTTATTTTATGTGAAACAACCATTCTTCTAGCATACGTTTATCAAATTCATCAACACAAACTCATCAAATTTCCACGGAAGCAGGTCCATATCAAACCAGTGTAGTTAATACAGTAAATTACATTAGTATTATCCTTTTAAGCTAAATATTTAACAACACTACATGATAATGAAGAACGTCAACATATTGAATTTTGTACTTGGTTTTAGTAGCGGCTGGTCCATAAGGGTAAAAGGGATGTAGCGTCCCAAGACCAAATGTAACTAACCAATAAATCAAAAGCAATATTTTGTATTAAATCAATTATTCCAAAAATTTTATAAAAAACCTAATTGTAGCTTTACTAATTTTCATTGCCCATTATTGCCTGACACCCAGTTCCAGTCGCTCGATCTATATATTTCGTACCGATGTTATACGTAAAGGGAATTATTTTCGCCCCGACCGTCTCCCTAACCCAGCAGCCATTGCTTTGTATTCTTCCACCGGCGAGCTATTTCATATGGGATTTTACACTCGAGAGTCCGATATATTTTTTCGCCTTCAGCCAGTATGATTTGATTCGATGCATGGTGTATTGTTACAGGCATGTCTCCCATGAGTTTCATATGATGGCAAATATACAAAAATTTGTTTATGGTATACATATAAAATCGCTTGGTAGACCTATTCCAGATTTGAGGCTTTTTTAGGCTGATAAATCTAAAAAAGGCCGTTGTTGTACAAGGCATTTTAAAAAAGACCTTTATAAGAAAAATAAAAGGATATTTGGCTGTACCACAGTAATCGCCTTATTTTGTTTTCGGTGTTTATTTTTTATTTAGACAAGGCTAAAAAAGTAGGTCGTAGTATACATAATTGTATTTCTGTAGATAAAACTAAACATAAAAAATGCTTAAAATTATAATAAAAACACCAGAAAAACGTATTGTCCGATGTTCTTTTTTAAAATAGCCCCCCTATAAACTAAAACACGAGCCGCTACTGCCCGGTTTAGAAATATGTAATTAAAAGATACACAATTTCATGTAAAAATTAAGGTTAACCTAAATTAAAAATTACCCTATCCAAAGTTATTTTATATTTAAACAATATTTTTAATACATCAATAAAAATCTTATAAAAAGCACTTTTTAAAATAGCAATGTTGCTTTCCATGAAAAAAAAAAACAAGTTAGTGTTGTGGCTTAGAATGGACCAATAGAGTAATATCGAGTTATACTTTTAATGCGAACATACTTATCTACAACTTTTTATTTACACTTTTTTGCCATAATTGTTTTCAAGGAAACAAAACTTGATTTGAACTAAGCTTTTAAAACTACAATTCTTTCTCCATCTTACCACCTCTATAGCTGCAGTGGTTTTCATGGTCCCTGTAAAAAACATCAAGAAAAATCACCCAATTTATTCTTTTCCAAACACGTAACATTTTTATGGCCAAGTGTTGTCCTTATTTAATTTAATTAGTTAATAAGATAAATTTAATAATTAAACTATAATAATTTTATTAAAATGATTTGCTTTTTTTTACCAATATACAGTTATTGGTTTAATTACAGATCTTCAGAGTGGTGTCACTTAAATTATTCTTTTGTATTTGAATTATTCAATTAATTAAACCTATGTCACATTTTTAACGCTGATCCCTTGCAAAAAATATTTTAATCTAAAAACTCATTAAATATTTTCCCTTGTCTATTAAAGAACCATCTTCTTAAGATATTCTCTAGAAAAAAAAATAGTTTTGGCGTAATTACGTTTTAAAGTTTACGTCCGGCCCTTATTTAGAGTTAACGTCAGACCAAAAGGGCTTGTGAGGACACAAGGTCTGTCTAGTGTGAAAGTTCCAGAGGGTGGTAATATTGCACTGCACCTAGACCTCAATAGGTCCTTTGTGCTTCCTCTTGTAGGCGGGAGATTTACTGCATCGTTCAACCTATTGATTACGTTGTCTGGAAGGCTCAGAAGTATTTTTGTAAGGTTGCAGTTTATAGTTTCATCCCACTTTCCTTTAAACAAACGATGGGAGTATTCTTTTATGATGTCTGTTATTGCTGCTGTTGTCAATTCAATGGTGGGGCACAATAATTACTTTTAGATATATCAGGCCCCTTAATCCAGGTTAAGTTGACTACGTTATTTTAAAAGATATTAATCAAGGCAAGGTGACATTCTAGGTCTCAAGCAATCCGTGGTCTCTACAGGGCTAGTAGTGTTTGTCTAACAGTAGTATTATTAGTTATTAGTAATGTTGCGGCTTTTAATTTCGTGAGCCGCTACGGTTATGGCCGTTAGTTCGGATTGAAGCACGCTGGGTTCTGCACCCACTGTCCAGCCGATTTTCAGGTTTATAGTTGGTGAGTATATGCCACAACCTGTACCCACCTTGGTCTTTAAGCCGTCAGGTCTGCTTAATTCCAATATTACTTTTTTTTGCTCCATAAATATATTTCAACAGAAAAGCCATCGCTTTTCTCTATTCGTATTTAATAGATGGGTTTAATAACTATTATATGTGCAACATAATAAATGTAAAGGGTAATTACGTCGACAAAAACCATCGAAATTAACACAAAAAATACGTTTTACAGAACAGCAGGTTAAAGCTTTAAAATCTGTTAATGATCGTTTGAGAAAAACACGTGGTAAGTAATCATGATTATCGACTTCTTGAAATACATTTTTTGTTATTGTAACCATGTTACTAACTTTTTAAACCAACGCAAAACATTGTTGGTTGAGGTTCTTTTGTTAAACAAAAATGAACAGATCATAGTATCTTACTTTTAAGATAAAGAAATGAAAATGGCACTTCTCCACTAAATAAAAATCTGAAAAGTTTTAACGTCCGGATTGGGTTTGCTTGGTATTCTATTCACTTCGCTCTTATCCGAAATATAATATTGTAACTTAGCCGCAGTGGCTTGTGTCGACCAGGCACTGTAAATCTGCCATAGTTTAATATTTAAATTTTAAATGCTTGTACCTCTGTCATAAAATTTCGTATAAAACATATTTAGCAGAAGTGTTATTTAGGTATAAAAGGTAAAAGAAATAGGTGCAAGGGGCCTATTTATAGTTTGCCTGTCCAAGATTAGCACTGGTGGGTCCTTTATTACGTGTGGTGGTATGGGACCCAAATTTTCTTTTTCAGTGGTTTGCTAACACTTTTTTGTATTCTTAACATTTAACTGATAAATAATTTATATTTATTTTGTTAATCTTTATACCCTGAAATTAATTTAGTTTATACCCTGTTATAAAAACTGTATAATATTTAATTTAGTATTTTTTTTTAAACTAAAGAGCGTCTTTTTTGTTTCAAATAGCATAGCGATAACGGTCCATTAAAAACTATTTGCAAATATACGTTAACAGTAATTCTTCAATTAAGGCATCTGGCTAATACCTATGTATTTATTCCTTATTTAATTTAATTAGTTAATAAGGTAAATTCAATAATTAAACTATAATAATTTTATTAAGATGATATGCTTTTTCTTGCTATCGGCGTATCTTTTAATTACAGATCTCCAGAATGTTTGATTGTGAGATTATATATTTTTTATTATCATTAGCTTTTAATAATAATTGTACAGGGTTAATACTAGAGATAAACCCTAAAATATTATTTACTGATTGTGAGACTAGTTAAAGAGTACCTAAGCGAAGTAATTCAAACAAATTTAAAGTTATAGTTATAATAAGTATTAATCAGGCAAGGAAGGTACTCTACAGGGTGTTATTTAATAAACGTCCGATCTTTTTGAGAGTGATTTTTCAAGTATTTTTAAGGTAAAAAGTTCCTATAAACTATAATTTCCTAAATAATGCCGGTTTCTGAAAGAAAATTGGTACTTGGAGATTTTTTGACATAAGAAATTTGAATTTTTTCTTTATTAAGCTCTTACTTGTAGGGGCCCTATCTACATGTATATTCTCACTTTCAAAGGCTCATGACTTTTGTACAACCTTGTATTTATATTTTTGGTAAAAGAAATGAATTCCTTAGTTATTTTTACGTAAAAAAAGTACTCTTATTAAATTAGTAATGATAGGCTAAGTAAAGACCGCCGAAAATGACGGTTTTATAAGTAGTCAATGCGTTTTGTTTGTGTTATCATGTAAAAATTCAAACATAATACAATTTTGACGTACAGTTAGGTAGTAGGTTATCAATATTAGTGAGTTTTTTTTTAATGGAAATTTTACCAATGCTGAGTATGCTAACATGCATTTTACATACGAACTTGCTAATGGAAATGCTTATGAAGCCAGACGTTTGTCTCAGGAGCGTTATCCGAATCGTAATCGAATTTTAAAAACTTTTTTAAGAATCCCCGTTTGGTTAAGAGAAACAGAAACATTTGAGAAAGCTATTCACCTGTCGGGTGCAGTTCGAACGGTAAGAACCCCGGATATTGAAGATGCAGTCCTTAATATGGTAGAACAGTCGGAAACGAGCACCAAAAAAGTAGCGTTTACGTTAAATATTTTTATTACAACTAAGAAATCGAATAATAGACTCTTGTAGAACGATTAAAATACTCCAGAAATTTTCCAAAGGGTACGCGAAGCAATGAGGAGAAGATTGGATGCGTGTCTACAGGCAAGAGGTGTGTATTTCCAACGTTTATTGTGATTTTGATCTGGCCCCGTTTTTATATAGTGTTCGTCTGTTTGATTTTTTTAATATTTCATTAATATTTGGTAAAAAAAAGTTAATTTATAAAAGTGTTACATTTTTTAAAAACACATGCATTGATTATTTCAAACCAAAATATTTTGAAAACGATTTCTTCTAGCAAAATAAAAGTACCTTTTTCGAGTAAAAATGACTACAAAATTTATTTCTTTTACCAAAAATTTAAATAATAGATTGTACAAAAGTCACGAGCCTTTAAAAGTGAAAATATACATGTAGATACCGCCCCCTACAAGTAAGAGCTAAATTAAGAACAAATTTAAATTTCTCATGTCATAAAACCCCCAGGTACCAATTTTCGTTCAGAAATCGGAATTATGTACGAAATTATGCAAAAAAAACAAAAATAAAAATAGAACTTTGACACCCTGTATCTTGAAAACGAAGTATCTTAGACCACACATTCATAAGAACTTTTTACCTTAAAAATACCCGAAAAATTACTCTCTAAAATATTGGACTCTTATTAAATAACACCCTGTATAAACGCAGTGTCGGCTTTAGGATTTTTAAATTATTTTAAAAAGTGAAACATGTGACCCACACCAAATATATACCAGATGCTATTTGCTTCAGGAAGACACTTTGTTAAAGAAAATTTTTATTTTGAAATTTAGAAAAAAAAATGATTTTTTGGTAGCCCTCCAGGCAAAAATTGGACTTTAAAAAGCAAATTCTCATTTTGTAATTTTTTTTTCGTAAATTTGATCAAATTTTATGGTCAAATCTTAAATTTCCCACAAATATCTATGTTTTTCCAAAAACCATAGTCAGTTCAATTTTTTTCACTCGACAATTTTCTTATGCAACTATTTCAGATGTCCCTAATTTGGGATTTAAAAATAAAATTTGAATAAGTTGACGAAGAAAATACAAATAGTGGATTTGTTTTTGAAAGTCCGTTTTCCCTGAGTGAGAAAAAAAATTCTTTACTAACACAAAAAAAATAGATATGGTACGAAGTAACCCTATACAGGGTCAAAAGCAAGTAGACTTTGCATCACATGTGACCAAATTTTTATAGCCCAATTTAAATTTTGTAGAAAACACACTTTTATTATGGCGTCTAAAATAAAGCATTGTCAAAACTTAGCCGTTTTATGTTGGTTGCGTTTCGTGTTATAATGAAACAATGGTTAAAATTACAAAAATAGGCAAAAAGTCAATGTTTTCTTAAATATTTAAAATTTTGCATATTGACTTAAAAATAAATTAAGGAAAACTTTTTTTAATAACCTGTTTTATATTGTCAGAAACAATATCACTCCAAGATTTTTTTTAGGAAAAAAAAATTTGATAGATAATCCGAATCACTGTTTGTAGGTTAAGGGAGTGTAAGGAATTGTTATTTCAATAAACTAGAAGTAACACGAAAATGAATTCTTAAAATTATTTTTAACAAAAACAAGAAATATTCTGGTGATCAATTATTTTCTAAGGCGAAAGTATTTGGTATCAGACACCTCTATTTTCTTATTATTTTATAGTCCATAAACAAAAAAATATGTTACAAGGAGTTACTCATGAAAAAAACACTAGGTATAAAAAAGATTGTATGGTGGTTCCGATTAGCAGAAAGGAAATTGGGCACAAATCTATGCATTTCTTAGCTTCAATTTTTTTTAATTTGTTACCATATAACCTTAAAGAAATGATTAATATATATAATGTTATAAATACCAAATAACAATATTCTAAAATTAAATAAATAACTTAATATATATTTAAAAATTATAAACTTCATCAAGTCCTAGGTCTTCCTGGATTGTTCCTAGTACCTATGCTGCATTACCCCGTTGAACAGCTAAACCAATTCTTTGGATAATGAAACTTCGAGATTTTTTGAATTGTATTTTTTTGCAAATTTCATTAATAAAACCCTTAGCCTCATCACCCAAAGGACCAAAAGTTTCAACAGCAAAAGGAATGAAGATAAAGCGTTCTTCAAGCTCTTTATATTTTAGATGTTTTTTATTCTCGGCAATACGAGCAGCCGCACCTACTAAATTGGAAGTTTTGTTCAGATAAGATTTTGCAAGTGTATGGCTGCAAGTAGCGCCCCAAAGTAATTGTTTTCCATATTTCCAGGGAATTAAGGTCATTTCATCTACCCGTTTTCCATCGCTTCTGCAAACTCCAAGAGGCTCTAACACAGAAGGATTTTCAGCTAAAATCAGAGCTCTTTTAATAATGTCATTTATCTGATTGTGTCTAGAAGAACGCCCTGCGCTTTTTTTGCAGCTTAACCCATGTAGGCTATAAATATCAGCATTTTCGCCGCAAACGCAGGTGTGCTCTCCACACACAGGCAGACCAAGTCTGAGAGCGATGGAAATATGGAATGTTTTGTTATCTAACAAATTTCCCAATGACGAAGATGGAAGTGCGTTAATCCAAGCATTACTTTCAGGGGCCTGAAGAGCAAGTAGACGTGCCTTATCTTCACTTGTCTGGCACATGTTTGTAATATATTTGTGACGAGCTTGAAATGATGTTTTTAAAGTTATTTAAAAATGAACTAAAAATGGAATTTACAAGTAAATAGAAATAAAATACGAAGTTTTTTCTAAAACTACCTCAAATTTAAGATGTGTTAATATAAAAGTAGATTATAATATTGTGACTCAAAATTCTGATTGTAACAAAATTACTCGATTTGTAACTTTTAACTCGAATGTGACAATTTTACCCAAGTAGTGACTTTACCCAAATGTTGACACTACTCGGACATTACAAAACAGCGCTAACAAGCAACAAATGTTGCTTCTACGCTTAAAATGTTAATTTAAATGTTTATATAAAAATTGTATTAATTTTTGTAAAAATAAACTTATTTATTATTATTTATTGGAACGCCACAACATGTATTGTGGCGTTCACATATATGTGGGCTAGGCATTTATTTTTTTATCTCGGAATAATCAACAATAAGACGTAAAAATTTAAAGATTTGAAGTGAACGAAAAGACAATCTGGGGATGAAGGATATCTTAAGACGGTATTTATGTATAAGTGGGTAGGTAGGTAGGTTTAAAGTTGGTGGGTATAACACCCTTCCACCGCAACCGATCGGTCTATTGTGGCTCACACCCTTTTATATTTCTCCCACCAGGTCCGGACTCCTAATAAATCTGATGATCCTGTTGGAAGAGAGATCTTTCACCTCTCCCGGCAACAAGGTGTCATTGCCGAGGATTGCGAATCTTAGTCGTGCCATTGCTGGGCACGAACATAGTATGTGTTCTGCCGATTCATCCCCCTCCATTTTAATCTGCAGTGTCCCGTGTACAGTCCCACTATAGTTTTAACGTGTACCCTTGATTGCTCCAGTAGTGTGACAGTACATTGTTGGTTCGGTGGGCTTATGAAGGCCTTCGAGTGTCTAGACCCGGAAGTCCATGCCATTACCGAAGATTTTCTCTTTGATGTAAAAGTGGAGCTCCACTGTTTTTTGGTCATAAAAAATTAAAAAATGAGGAGATTATTAAATCTCCTTTTTACTTATGTTTTACTTATCATCGAAATTCTGAGAAAAATTGTTTAAAACTTTAAGATTTTTTCATTTAAAAGGTCGATAAATCAATTTTTTTACTTTTGACTAAAGATTTAAAGTTCATGCATTAATCTTTCATACTATTTCTATTGTTTTTTTTGTTGCGCATTAAAAATAAAATATTTTGATTTTTTTTTAAATATTGATTTAAAATTTTTTTATTTAAAAAGAAATCGAAAAATCCACATTTATGAAAAAATATTTTTGGTTATACCTGAAGATTTTTGATTTTTTTAATACTGTAAAAATTATATTTTCTAAAAGTCCAAATTTTATATTTTTGAATTTTTAATTGCAAAAATCATTATAAATCGGTGGTTTTTCAATTATTAAACAATTATAATTGTAAATCCGATAAAGCCTAAAATAAAATGGCAAAAAATAGCGGAGCTTCACTTCTATATTAATTAGCATTAAGACGATGAAAAAACTATTTTTTAATAAGACAAAAAACGTATAACAAATAGGGGATCTTTAACACATTATGACAATTAATTCCGATATTTATCATCCAATTTGGCTAAATATCCAATCGTCTATGAGCTATACATGTAAGCATAAAATAATTAAAACCTATTTTTTAAAATGTATTGGATTTTTGTTATCGAGCTACGGCTATCGAGTTTAAATAGTGGGTAATTTGAGGAATTCGCGTCTTAAAGCTGTATAAGAGTACCAAAAATGTTTTTTTTTGTCTGAATAAATCACTCTATTGTCCGACTTAAATGGCTAATTTTATTTTTAAAAGAATTTCATTTCTTTTTAATAGAAGACCAAAGTAAAATTCATGAGCGACATGAAACGTAAAGCTGATTATAGTTCCTTGTTTCATTACAAGACCACCCAGAGTAACCATTTAGTTTCAAATAACCAAAGAGCTATTAAAATATGTTTTCTCTACAATATTTCATTAAGATTTACTCGTTTACCTTATAGGCTTAAGATATTTTAACAGAAAAAACTTTGATGGCGACATTTCACACACAAAGATTAATATGACAACACTTCGTACAACAACAGCTGTCATATAAAATTATTATTATTTGTACAAAAATGATTGTTGTCACTAAGAAATAATTTTTAGACAAAATAAATTTTACTGTGTTTGCAAATAATTTAATTAATTACAGAAAAGATATTTGCTCGCTTGCAAAATTGGATATATTTACTAGACTGGAGTGAGATTTATTTTTTTCTAAAATCAGTTACGCCTGACATACAGACAGTTGTATAAGGTTAAATTAAAATATTTTTATAATAATCAAAAACGAATTTGTAAAGTGCTCCCACCACCGCCACCACTTTTACTATTTGTTCCAATATTTTTTAAAAGCAGGCTTGAAATTAACCTTAAGTAGACCAACTTAAATCCTAGGAAAAGCCCAAGCAAGCTCAAAATAGTGTCATACCTCCGAATTTTTTATATATGCTCCGATTTTTTTGAAAATTTGGAATTAAGCTTATCTTACCCTCCATATTAAAATCTATATGGTCTTAAAGGGTGAAAACTACCCCTTATCGAAAAAATAGATTTTATAGGTTTTTCGGCTTTTTTTCAATTTAAATGTCTTTTATTTATGTAGGATAAATATCCTAACGTATTGTAAAATATAAAATTGGTGTATTTTGAAATATCAACTTTTAAGAATCTTTAAAAACTCCCCTTTTGATAAAAATAATATAGAAAAAAATCTTTTAACGATTTGTAACATTACAATTGCAGTTTTACTAAACAAAATTTATAGCAACCCTTAAGAACCACCCCTTTAAAAAATACATATACATATATATATATTAATATATATTATATATATATATATATATATATATATATATATATATATATATATATATATATATATATATATATATATATATATATATATATATATATATATATATATATATATATATATATATATATATATATATATAATTTAATAATATTATAATATATTAATATTAATATGTAAATTGTAAGATACATACATAGTAGGTCTCAAATGTACCTACAGACAACCTAGTGTCAACAGAAAAATCAGTGCTCCAAAATGTGAATTTTTTTTTAATTGACTAAAAAAAATTCATAATCTTATTTTTTGTGTAACTCTGTTAATTTTAAAGCTATCACATCGAACAAAAAATCATTTTAAAGGTAATTTTCAGGGCTACAAGCCTATGTATGTGGAAGGGCTTGAGACCCTTTATATTTTAAAGGTAAAGGGTCAAAGGCTGCGGAAAAGCAGTCCTCGCACTATAGTGAAAGTTTAAATCGGTTATCTCCGGTTAACTCCGTCAATTTTAATGCCACAAAAAAAAATAAAAAATAATCGTTATAGAAAATGCTATATTTTTCTTCTCTTAGTTTTTTTTTGTATATCTTATGGTTTTGAAGTTAAAATGAGAAAAAGAAAATTTTTTGAAAAATTACAAAAAAAAACATATAATTTAAGCACAATTTTTTCAAAACTGTGCATCTCTAATCAGTAAAACTTTTAGATGTCATAAATAATATACAATAAAAGTAATAGCCATTTTTCATGATTTTTTTTATTAGCTTATTGCAAAGCCACATGAAAACAAAGGCCAAAAATATTTTTTCCCGATTTTTTGACCTCCGGAAACGTCTTAAAAATCAATTTTAAGTTTGAATTTTGTAGGCCCGTGACGTCACGGCCCTAAATTTTCTATTGGTGGAATTTCTGCTTTGTTGTCAGCATTTGTTATTCGATACGCCTGTCATCAAATATCGATATGCGCAACATCTACAAAGTTGGCGTTTCCTAAACAGACTTGGCATCCATGTTGAATTTGATTGGTTAGGGGAGTGGCGGGCTATTTAAATTACAATGATAATTACACCTTAAATAGAAAAGTAAGGGGTTTGTATTTTTCCGTGTTATTTAGCAGGTTTTGCTTAATTGTGTTTCTACTTTTAATTTTTACACACAACATTCTCAATATCAATTGAGTGAAAATACCCTATTGGTGCAAGGAATAAGTTTAATTTTGATTTTGAATGAAAGTTTTATTACGATTTTTTTTTTAGTTTTAATTATTTTACACCATATCTCACTGAATTTGCAGTCCAAAAGACTTTTATCGTTGCTAATTTTAAAGGTCTTTTAATGCCTTTTAAAAATATTCCATGACTTTTTGTTGAAAAATGTACCCTTTCCTTTATTTGAGGTTAAGTACTTAATCACGTAAAATGAAAGATCTTTAAGCAGCTATAACTTGCCTTAGGTATAACTTGAAGATCTTTATAAATAGCTCAATTTCTTTGTTTTTTTATAAGCTTTTTGTTAATTACACTTTTTTCGATAAAACGCATAATTACAGAGTTATGCGTAAAAAACAATTGAAAAATGAGGTTTTTTTAACGAAAAATCGCACTTTTCAATTGCGAATAATTCAAAAACTATTGATCTGGCGAAAAAACTTGACATGACATTTTTTACTTTAAATTTGTCCACCCCAGGGGTGGTTGCGCTCATCGGCACCATATAGATTTTGCTTTTCGACCATCCATCTATCATCTGTCAAAATTTTAAATAAATTGGTGCATATATAAAAAATTCGGAGTCGAAATGCTTGACTGCCTGGACTTAATGTGAAGAAAAAGGAATTTAGTTAACTAAAAGCACAAAGACCAAACAAATGCGGGTGGCTGCTTTTACAGTATGGAAGCTCTAGTCTAGGTGTTAAGGAGGAAAGTTCGAGGTTTCTCCCAGATTAACCAAAAAATAGTGTATAGGAGTGACATTTTAAATTTATTTATTAAAAGCCGCAAGGGCAGGGACTATGCTGGCTAAATTTTCAAAGCAGTAGTCGTAAAAATATTTTTAAAAGGAGCGCGGATCTCCTGCAACCTGTTGGTATACAAAAAAGGAAGCTTTTGTGTAAGAGTACGGTACATACGAATTGCGAAAAGAGCAATTTATTATATGTGACAATAGGATTCCCAAAGTCCGATTTGTAACACCGACTGGAAGTACATTCCAGAAGGGAATAAATATTTTTTGGCTTGAAAAAAAGTCTAGTGTTTCCTAAGGCTACTATGGCATGGTTGTAATAAATTTATTAATTTTAAGATCATTCCCGGAAGCAACACCTACACGGTAGAATGATTCTGCAGAACTTGGAGACAGCGTGCATAATCATGTCCCTAAATTAAAAAAATAATATTTTTTAGTACTACCATCTAATATTAATTGAAGGTCCTCTTAAAGAGATCCCACCAACAGCTCTTGCGTAACGTAAGGACCAAGTTTTTACTCAAAAATCTCGGCCTCTTAAAGAGATCTAAAATTAGTTCTGTCCATAATTTTGTTCTACTTATTTTTTGAGTTGGTAAGTTTTTTATTGTTTGTCTGTATTATTAAATAAAACTGTATGTATTATTAATAAAAAAACGTTATTACAAATTTGTGCACTGTTTTTAAGATATAATCCAAGCATACTATTTTTTAATTGGAACGCCCTATATATTTCTTATTACTTAAACTAAATATTTTATGTGCTTTAAAAAAATATATACTTTTATACCACTATTTTAAAAAACAAGTTTTAAATTTAATATTTTTTTCTTTTGGTAGGGGTGGTTAATATGTTAAAATAAAAAGGAAGTAACAAAAAACTAAGCGGACCTGTTAGTTCTTGATTATTTATAAAATTTATAAAAGTGTCAAAACCTTGTTCAATAACAGTTAACACTAAAGATTTATAAAATATCTAGATACACACCTTTCTTTGAATAGTATTTTAATATTTTTTCCCACACATATATCAAACACCCATATTTAATAATGGCGTATTAAAAATTTTAGTAGGCATATTATTTAAGAATTTTAACATTTGGACAGCTTATAATGATAAATATAACCAAACCTATGACACTGCATGGAAGACTTCCCACCGAAACCGTTGTTTTACTAGTCGTGTATCACGATCTCCCAAAAGAGATTTTAAATATTATTTTAAGTATATTTTAATACATCTTTTATAAAGCTAACTGGTGTTATAATAAGGTAATCTTTAATAAAACTAAAAATAATTTTACTTAACTTAACATTTTTTAAATTATAACAGTACGGCCCCCTTTGATTTGTCAACTGATGACGTCAAATAAATAGTCACTTGAAATTGTTTAGCATGATTCTTCTTACTTTTGTAATATTAATTTTTGTTTTTTTTTATTTTGTCATCATTAGCAAAATAATAATAACGCAATTATATATATATATATATATAATATATATATATATATATATATATATATATATATATATATATATATATATATATATATATATATATATATATATGATATAAATATATATATATATATATATATATATATATATATATATATATATATATATATATATATATATATAATATATATAATAATATAACAAAAGTAGAGATTCTTAATAAATGAAAAGAAAAATAAAATATCCTGGTAGGTATGATACTAAGGTTAGTTGTTTTAAAATTACGAGGCCTCCAAGTAAATGGATAACCCCGGGTCCAGCCAATCCAATTACACGTGTTTCACCCTTGTTGGGGATGGTCACACCGATGCAGGCCGTGGACAACCCTTGACAGTAAAGCAGTTATCTTATGAACATCTGTAACCTAATACAGCTGAACGTTAGAAGCAACTAGCGCCATCTCGTCAAGTAATTCCAAAACAATCAATCTTAGTATCGACAGGTTAAGATGTTAATATGCGCCATGTAGGTGTATTACGCAAAAACAGTCAGAAGTTGCTTACAACAACACACTTAATGAAAAATGGCTTCCCATTAGTTCACGGATATGTGAATTTCAAATGAGCTCTTTTGCCAATTCCAAATAGGTGACGTGCAGCATGACTGAAAACGTGATTTAATAAAAGGGGGAAACGCAGTATTTTCACCCAACTGCAATATAATAAATAAAATTAAACTTCTTGAGCCTTGTTATATACAATAACAAAAAGGGTTACTATATATATATATATATATATATATATATATATATATATATATATATATATATATATATATATATATATATATATATATATATATATATATATATATATATATATATATAGCGCGTACATATTCAGATTAAAATGGTTATATCCCAGCGAAGATTCACCGTTTGAACATAAAAAAATCAAAATTTTTGCACCTGGTGATAAAATGTAAGATATTTGACAACGTCAATGAGTTTTGAGAAATGTCACTTTAAATGTCAAAATTAGAAAAAAATTAAAAGAATCATATTATATTCAAAAGTTAAAAAAATATTGCGTGAAACGCGTTTGGGAAACATTATTTTTCATAACTCATATTCTTTTGTGGAACTCGCTTTGCTCGTTCCGCAGAAATCTGCTCGTTACGAAAAATAGTGCTTTTCCTAACTGGTTGCACAAATAACTATTGTCTTCGTTGAGAGCGAAGTTATAAGCGGAAAAGCTTAAAATTCTCGAATTCTTATTCATCTCTAAATAAACCCCATTTGAAAAAACTTTCGTTTTCTAGGATGATTTGCAAGGTATAAGGCTTTAAGGAATAACATTTTTTATAACAATGTTTCGACCACTTTCTGTGAAAAGCAGCCTGTATATTTGGTTTAAGCAGCTCAAAATACATAAGCAACACTTACTTGCTTGAAAGGACCGCAATGTGCTACATAAACCCTTTTAGAGCCCATACTATTAAGTGACATGTTAAAACCTAAATCTTATAAGATGGAATAAGTTTGTCCGATTTATTGTTATCTAAGTATCTGCTTAGGCGTGTTGTTAAATTCATCAGATGGTTTAGCGCTGAAATCTATCGTGACGTCGCACTAGATTACCGCTAGTTTTATCCTTGTCCATATACTACTAAAACAACGGCCATCTTTCTTTAGCCCTTTTCCATCAATTAATTCAAAAACGGCTTGATGAAACAGCGATTAGTGCGCACGATTCATCGATGAATTTAACAACACGCCTCTTCATATAATTTTGAAAACATTTTATGCATTATATTCTTTTGCCAAAAGTGTAGTTTTAAAATTTTCATCTTAAAAAGTGCTTGCATTGGCGGCCCTATGAATTCCTCCTTTAAGCTTTGCCTTATTTCTATTACAAATTTCCTCTCTATTTATAAATTTAACAAAATAGTTTTTTTTAATTTTTTACGTCATAACAATATTTTTCTTGTTTTGCTATTCCATTTTAATAAAAAAAAACTAAAATATCTGGTTTAGCCACCTGCATTTCTATAAGTACTATAACAACTTTCAGATCGGCACAGATATTCCATTTATGATCTTCGTATTTTATGCTTTCTAGTAATATAAGCATATTTTCGTACGTTTTTCTTATGCTCTAAGCATGACTCACTCATATGGTTGTTCGTTTTGCTTAAATAATAAAACTGCCTTTAAACTTTTTTTCGAAAGCTCAATAAACAATTATCACTCGATGGGTTGATAGCAAAGGCCAAAATATGTTGTTGATGTCTTCTTAAATTCCTTCTTTTAACAACAATCTTCTTTTAACAACACTTCCAGAATCTTTGTAGTGTCCGATGAAACAAATAACGGACTTTATCTGCAATTGTACCGTAAATATGCAAATTTGCGAAAACCACATACCCCACACAGACGTTTTTTGTCCAGTATAAACAAGGAGCATGCAGTACGCAATGTGTGGGAATAAATTCAATAGGTAAAATGCCTTCAGAAATTGCTGCATACCTAAAATTAAAAAATCCAGAAGAGTACACTGGACATAGTTTTCGTCGATCCTCTGCGACTATGTTAGCGGATTCTGGAGAAGGAATTACCAATGTCAAACGACTTGGGGGCTGGAAATCAACGGCTGTAGCTGAGAGCTACATTGATGAATCCACAAATCAGAAAAAGGATATGTCGAATAAAATATTGACCATGAACAACTCCCCTCCTGAGCTAAGTCAACCTTCATCAAGCCGTACAATAAGCGCTTCCATAAGCCACCCGCTAAATAAAATTACAGGTTCTGCAATTAATTTACAATATGCTAATAACTGTTCTTTTGTTGTAAATGTTATCAACAAATAATTCCCATTTATAAATATGTTGTAGTAGTTCTTTTAGATTAAACATAATTTAAAAATATAATTGCTTTAATATTGGTATTATCTGACGCTCGTAGGAAAAATTTTGTTCCTAACGCTTGCGCAAAGTGATTTTTCCGCACTTGACTGCTTTGCCCGAACTCCGCTTCGCGTCGTTCGGGCAACGGCAGTAGCGTGCGGAAAAGTATCACTTTGCGCACTTGTTAGGAAAATAACTATTTTTACATTTTGCCTTAGATTTAGAATTTAATAAAAAGCCATTTTTCGATATTAAAAAAATAGGGGTGAGGCTGAGGTTTCAAGGATTTTCAACCCCCAAATTTGGAATCAGCAACCCAAAAACATATTCTGAGAGGACTTTCTAGATGCCCAAAGAACATTTTCATAAAAAGGGGGTTTTTTGCCCTTTTAGAGGTGACGCCGGGGTTCAAGGGTTTCGGGACCCCAAAATTCAAAATCAGCTACCAAAAAAACGTATCCTGGAGGTTTTTTCTAGGTGCCCAAAAAGCATTTTTATAAGTTTATTAGTGTATTGATAATTTGTGATTTTTTAAAATTTTCTTTAACTTATTTTTTAAGTTATTTATGAAATTTTGTATTAAGCAACTTATATAGGATATATGCGATGTTAATAATAACTTCCTAAATAGATAAACAATAATAAATGTTAGAAAACGGTATCCCTGCGAACAAAAATTTTATAGTTTAAAAATTTTGATCCGTTGACCAAATAAAGGGTAATTAGATCATAAAGTCCAGTAGTTAATATCGAAGTCTATCTAAAATAATTAGAGAGTTCGTATTTATCCATCACAAATAAACTATCGATATTAATTAACAATTTAATTAACGGCTTATATTACTATACAAAAATGAGTTACCAGTTTTAGCATATGTTTAATATTTGCTAAATACAGTACTTCCTAGAAAGAAAAGTAATACCAATGGCCACATATATGATCAGAAGAGTTTCTTTAGTCCGTATGGGTAATAAAGGAAAAAATAACCTATAAATACTAATAAAGATTTAAATTTTGACCTATTTTTACATAATTTGTTTAAATTTTTGTATATGGCACGCGATAAACTTTTAATTTAACACACATGGTAGGTAGATACTCTAGAAATAAGAAGGTTGTGTTGGGTGTGTAATTTGTTTAGAATAAAATTGTGAACAGAACTGGGCCTAATTTTAGATTTTCGTACTTTAGGAGGGCGAGATTTTGGGTTAGGAACTTGGCCAATATTTTACACAAGTGTTTATGGTGTAATTTCTTTTCTTTTTTGAGTTCAATAAATAAAATGAAATCCTGTCTGAATTTAAAATTCCAAAACAATTATGACGTGAACTCAGGTTCAGTAAGATTGCAAACTGCTAAATTAGTCCCTTAATAGACAATATTGCCGCCAATAATTCGGGGCGTTCCAAATGAAAAAAATGTGGTTTTCTGAATTTTTGCTTCACTTGAATTCTTAAAGCTACTTGCATATCAAATTTTAGGTTTCTACTTCATCGGAAAGTGCCCCATAATTTTAATTAGTCGGTCAGTCATTAGTAAAATAGGCGCTTATCAAAATCAAATATCTTAGAAACCGCTTGATATAACTTTCTTAATTCTTTTACGGGTAATAAGAATACTGTGAATTAATATACCAACCCTTTATGTAGAATGATAACGAAATTGTAACAGAAAGAAACACACTGAAATGTTTCGTATAATATACACCATAACTTGGCCTAGATTATTTTTGCAAACCCTATTGTTTGTTTGAAGTTCTGTTACAATTACAAAACTAATTAAATAATAAGAATATTTGGGGGTAAAATACAAAAAACAATAAAAATTAAAAAAATATATGAAATATTTAATTAATATATTTTTCATACGGAAAAATTAAAGAAAATAAAACACAAGCTTCCTCCAGAGCTTTACCATATACATAGTGTTTTATTTCAAAAACCATAATATAATCAATTTCTGTTTAAGCAGAAAATACCACTACTTTTAAAATGTAACATTATAAAATCCTTCATAATTTATCAAAAGGTAATTTCCTAAAGAGAAATATTTACAGCTTAAATACTTTAAAACATGATATTGTAGAGAAAGTCAGCTTTTCTTTGGTTTGCTGCAAAATACTGTTAGAATAGTTACCAAACCAGTATTTAAAATTAAGTTTTTTGGGATAAATCGTTGCTGTTTCCGGAATAGCAGATGAGCCCCAAATAATTAATTTAGGTACCTATTACAAAAACACTTTTTTGTTTATACGCCAAAAAAAATATTAAAACTTTTTATTATGTATGATTTTTCGTTTGAAATTGTCAGTTAACTTTTTGAAAAAAGTTGCCATGACGACTTATTTGGACTGACTTCGAAAAAGAACTGTAATAAGTCCGTAAAATAGCAATTTTTGGGAGCGAATGAAAAAAACATATTTTTTGGACGCTTTTAATTATTTCTTTCTATTTTAGGGCCCAGGAAAGATGTGGAGACCAACTTGCCTACTTAGGCATTTTTCACTTTCTACGTTTATTTCTGGGACAATATTATTGGTAAGTAAAGTCGCGATATATTATTTAATATTAAAAATAGATAACACTATCACCTCCATTAGAAAACTGGCCACTACAAGCTTGCCCCGATTTCAAAGTTGGTTTTTCGCCAATCGCTTATTTAGTTTTGATAATTCTTTCTTTTAAATTATAGACACTCTCATAAAGAGAGATAATGCCGTAATGGGAAGAAATAAAATGTTTAAAAATGTAAGGCTACAATGTTATTTCAATAGACAAAAGTTGCTATAATTGCTTCTGTCCACAGGGTGTTACGAATTTCGGGACAAAACCTAGTCGATCGTGGTTTATTTGACTGGACTTGCGCGAAACCGGACAATAAACGGTTATTCACGGAGTTGGAAAAACCCATGGTTATCTGGTAGCCCTCCAGATTGCGACTACTGTAACACACGATTCAAAGTACAATATTACGTCCTCTTAGAATGTCCACTGCCTTTTTAACAAAAAATTCTACTAAAATCTACCAAACCAATAAACAATAAACCAAAATCCTTCATTTGCGATTTCATCATTACAAGCGTTAATTGGTTCATATCTTTGCGACATTTAAAATCTCTAATGAAAGATGTTGTAGCCATCGTATCCTACCAAAATCAATTATGAATTACTTCTATACTAACAAAAAAAAATACGAAACTGAACAGTTATTAGCGATTAAAACAGAAAAAAATAGTTTTTTTCACATTATGCTTATTTAACAAATATTTCGGACCTTTATTATAAAGAAAATATATTGACTCTTGTTATAAAATAAGGAAACAAATGAAACAGTAAAAAGTTTTGCTCTACAATTTTTTTTCCAAATTACATATATTATATATATATATATATATATATATATATATATATATATATATATATATATATATATATATATATATATATATATATATATATATATATATATATATATATATATATATATATATATATAAAGTTTTTAACTGAGTGGTCTTTATCTAAGCACAACCTACGAAGAGTTAAATAAACTAATATTTTATACTACTTTAAATTAAATAATTTAATATCATTTTTGTAAAAACGACCTAAATTTAACACCAGCTATTAAAACTACTTATAACGCGAAACACATGTAAGTAAATTACCTTAAAAAATCTAACTAATTGGCTTGATACTTATCGCAAAACTTTAAAAAACCCAAATTTATTCCATTATTTGATACCAGATACCACCCAAAGTTTTTTTTAATACGGTATTCTGAAAATTTTAACAGATTTTTTATGCCTTTTTTATAACGTATTATTCTTGACAGTCGATAAATCTAGCTCGCTCATTATTATTTTAATAAAGAACCTTTGTATTCCAGGTCAACATATTTTTCTCACACACACGGTGCTCACTAGACAGCATGTCTAGCATGTTGTACGGCTACTTTAATACAAGTATAACACTTTTGTATGACATTAAATACGTGCCTATTAAAATATTATACCTAATCGTTAGCACGAATTAAAAAAACAGTTGCTTAAAATAAATTGTATTTATATTATCTTTAGCGTATGTTTGTGCAAAAGCACCATACTTTATGATACGTATTGCTGGATCTTTACACCAAGCCCTATCTGTTTTTGGTTGGATGTACCGAGTGTCCAAATAAGAAAGGATGCCGACTGTATCTCGGAAACTACTTATGGCACATCGTTGGTGAAAGTATTTTTTGTAGAAATGGTCAAGAAAAATAACTAAAAAATATTTTTAACTTTCTTAAACTACCGCGAGATGGCGCAACCGCAACGATACATTAGAAAACCTATTTTTTCTTTAAAATTAGCTAGTCTTAGGTACAATTTTGATAACATCAAAAGGGAGTTTTTGTCGTATTTGCAACATTAGGGAGGGGGAAAATGATAGATAATGTAAGTTTTAAATAGCTCTGTCGCGCACACTTTTATAAAAAGTGGTTCAAGTGGATACTCGTCTGAAATAATTTTTAAAGATTTTTTAAATGTCGTCCTTTTTGGTGTCGTCTAGTTTGTAGTTCACCAACTAGGGAGGTTAAGGAAAACTATGTTTTTCGGGATTTTCTTAAAAAAGTTTAATTCTACGTATTTTTTTTATTGGTGTATTAGGTTTAGAGGCGAAAAAAATACCCATACTTTGGTAAGTTATTTTAAAGTAACCAGTCTTTTAAACAATAAATAATATATTATAGTTTGTATTGTATCAAAACGGAAACATGTGAAAGCCGTGATTGGGGCATTTATATACCCTAATTTAGATATAAGTCATGGTTAAGAAAAAACAAGAAAAAAATTTTTAATTTTTTTTTTTCCCCTTTTTTTTTAAAATTTTTCCAAAAATTTTAAAATTTTTTTTCCTTTTATTTATTTTTTAAAAAAATTTTAAAAAAAATTTTTTTTTTAAAATTTAAAATTTTTAACAACCCCTTTCCCCCCCTTTAAAAAATTTTAAAAAAGGGAAAAATTTTTTTTTAAAAATTTTTTAAAAAAAAAAAGGGGAAAAAAAAATTTTTTTAAAATTTTTTTTTTTTTAAAATTTTTCCCCCCAAAAAAAAATTTTTCCCTTTTTTTTTTTGGTTTTGGGGGTTTTTTTTTTGGGGGGGGGGAAAAAAAATTTTATTTTTGGGGGAAAAAAAAAAAAAAATTTTTTTTTTTCCAAAACTCCCGGGTGGCCCCCCCGGGTCCGGGAAAAAAAACCGGTTTTTTTTGGGGGGAAAAAAATTTTTTTTTTTTAAAAGGGGGGGGAAAAAAAAACCCCAAGGGGTTTTTGGGGGGTTCCGGGGGCCCCCTTTTTTTAAAAATTTTTTGGTTTTGGGGGCCTTTTTTTTTTTGGGGGGTTTGGGGTTTTTTTTTTTTCCAAAAAAAATTTTTTTAAAAAATTTTTTTTTTTTTAAAAAAAAAGGGGGTTTTTTTTTTCCCTTTTTTTAAAAATTTTTTTTTTTTTTGGGGGGGGGGGTTTTGTTGGGGTTTTTCCCTTTTTAAAAAAAAATTTTTTTTGGGGGGGAAAAAAAAAGGGGGGTTTGAAAAAAAAAAAAAAATTTTTTTTTTTGGGTTTTTGGGGGGTTTTAAAAAGGGGGGTTTTTTTTTTTTTTAAAAAAGGGGAAATTTTAAAAAAGGGTTAAAAAAAAATTAAAAGGGGGGTTTCCAGGTTTTTTTTTCCCCAAAACCAAATTTTTTTTTTTTTTTTTTTAAAAAATTTAAATTTTTTAATTATTTTTTTTTTTTTTTTTAAAAATTTTTTTTTTTTTTTAAAATTTTTAAAAAATTTACAATTTTTTTTTTTAAAAATTTTTTTTTTTTTAATTTTTTACTTTTTTTTTTTTTAAAAAAAAATTTTTAAATTTTTTTTTGGGGGAAATTTTTAATTTTTTTTTTTTTTTTTTAAAAAAATTTTTAAAAAAAAAAATTTTTTTTATTTTATTTTTTTTTTTTTTTAAAATTTTTTTTTTAAAAAAAAAATTTTTTTAAAAAAAAAATTTTAAAAAAGGGGGAAAAATTTTTTTTTTTAAAACCCGGGGGAAACCCCAAAAAAAAAAAATTTTTTTTTTTCCAAGATAAGCTTTGGGGAAAAAATCCAACCAATTTTGCATCAGTTTGGTTAAGGACTTTTTGTCATATTTTTAATAATAAGGATGGGGGAAGATGATAAATAAGACAACTTTCAAATAGCTCCTGTAACCTGTTTCTTTAATGATTAATACTATATATGCGGGGGAATAAAAGAATAATTACTGTAGAGTATAAGAAAAAATAATGGAAACTATTTTAAAGTTTGTATTGTATCCACTAGAGAACAGAATAAACAATCAAATACATCAAAATGCCGTTATTGGGGCATTTATTAACTATAATTTAAATCGGTCTTTCCGGGGGGGTAACGCCCTTGGGGCCCCTGGAGGGCCCAAAGGGGGGGGAAAAGGGGGCCCCGAAAAAATTTAGATCCCTGGGTGTAGGAAAAGGGGGGATGGGGGATTTTTTAACTTCAGCTACTTCATATTTTAAAAAATTTACTGAAATTAAAATTTCCCCCTACTAGACCACATTTATTTTTTTTAGTTCCTTTAAATCCTTTTTTTTTTTTATAAAATAAAAAAAAATATATTTAAAAATTTATTATTTTTAATACGTTCGCAAAGCTATTCATATCTCGTTATTTAGGGTTTTTGGTATCAAACACTGAAAAATATTGGTGTCTTTTAAGTGTCACAGGGGAGGTTCCCCCCCCAGAAAACATATTAAAAAAAGGGGGATTTATTGTTGCGGCTTTAGCACTTGCCGAATACCGGATTTTTTTTGTACTTAATCTGGTAAAAATAAAGAAAAAAAAATTAAATTAGAAGGTTCAATTATAATTCACGTTTGGCGCGAACAAATATTGTAAGATTTATTTGTGCAATCCTGTATTATAGTCCATCAACGTTCGTGCAGTCCGTTTTTGCGGAGTGCAGGTGCGGGTAGGGACAAATCCCAAATACACAGCCGCGGCTAGCGACCGATCGACGACTGACGTAACGTTCCGCCCCACACACGCATCGCACTCGCTTTCCCTCCCGCCACTCCACCCGCTACCCGATACTCTTAATACTGTAAAGTTGAATTATTATTGCCAATGTTGATTATTGTTAATTTTCAATAAAAGATACTCTTAATATTGTAAAGTTGCATTATTATTGCTCTCTCTCTGGTAAGAAAAGTCTCGTTTAAAATATAGGTTTAATTAAATTCCTGGCGAGACTAATATGTTATTGAGATTTTTAAGGTGAAAAAAATGGGGGGCGCTACAAAATAACTGATTTTTAAAGTGGGCGTTAGACGAAATAAGTTTGGGAACCTCTGATTTAAATATTAGTCAATTAGACTAGAAATAAAAACAAGAACAAAAGACTGGAAAACGACGTAACTTTTTAAGTTTACTGTTATCAGTTTCAATCCAATTTTAAAATAGGTGTTGCCTGATTATATTTTAATCTCCATAAAAAATAAAGTAGCATATAAGATTTGTATTTTAATTGTTTTATGCAGTTTATCGATTTAAAAATTGGATTGGAACTGACAAATGCCAACCTAAATAAGTCATGCCGTTTTTAAATCTTTTGTTCTTGTTTTTCTCCAAACCTACTTGACTTATATCTAAATTAAAGTAAATAAATCCCCAATCACGGCTCTTACATGTTTTCGTGTGGTTATTCTGTTTTCTAATGGATAGAATACAAACTTTTAAGTTTTTTTTCTTTTATTTTACAGTAATTATTCTTTTACTCACAAACATATTATTTGTTATTTAAAAGACTGGTTACTTTGAAATAACTCACCAAAGTATAGGTATTTTTTTCTCTTCTCAACCTAATACAACAATAAAAAAAAACGTAGTATTTGCCTTTCTCGAGAAAATCCCGAAAAACCTAGTTTTCCTTAACCTCCCTAGTTGGTGAACTACAAACCAGACGACACCAAAAAGGACGACATTTAAAGAATCTTTAAATATTCTTTCAAACGAGTATCCACTTTTTATAGAAGTGTGGGTGATAAAGCTATTTAAAAGTAACATTATCTATCATTTTGCCCCACCCTTATATTGGAAATAAGACAAAAACTCATTTTGATGTTATCAAAATTGTACCTAAGACTAGCTAATTTTAAAGAAAAAATAGGTTTTCTAATTTACCGTTGCGGTTGCGCCATCTCGCGGTAGTTTAAGAAACTTAAAAATATTTTTTAGTTATTTTTCTTGACCATTTCTACAAAAAATATTTTTCACCAACGATGTGCGATAAGTAGTTTCCGAGATACAGTCGGCATCCTTTCTTATTTGGACACCCGGTACATCCAACCAAAAACAGATAGGGCTTGGTGTAAAGACCCAGCAATACGTATCATAAAGTATGGTGCTTTTGCACAAACATACGCTAAAGATAATATAAATACAATTTATTTTAAGCAACTTTTTTTTTAATTCGTGCTAACGATTATAATATTTTAATAGGCACGTATTTAATGTTATACAAAAGTGTTATACTTGTATTAAAGTAGCCGTACAACATGCTAGACATGCTGTCTAGTGAGCAGCGTGTGTGTGAGAAAAATATGTTGACCTGGAATACAAAGGTTCTTTATTAAAATAATAATGAGCGAGCTAGATTTATCGACTGTCAAGAATAATACGTTATAAAAAAGGCATAAAAAATCTGTTAAAATTTTCAGAATACCGCATTAAAAAAAACTTTGGGTGGTATCTGGTTTCAAATTATGGAATAAATTTGGGTTTTTAACGTTTTGCGATAAGTATCAAGCCAATTAGTTAGATTTTTTAAGGTAATTTACTGTACCTTGCATGTGTTTCGCGTTATAAGTAGTTTTAATTGTTGGCGTTAAATTTAGGTCGTTTTTACAAAAATGATATTAAATTATTAAATTTAAAGTAGTATAAAATATTAGTTATTTAACTCTTCGTAGGTTGTGCTTAGATAAAGACCACTCAGTTAAAAACTTTAAAAATAAAAAAAAATCGTGGTACATGTTTAAATTATAAAAATGTAAATTTTTATGATTTTAAATATATAGTTTACATACACGAAAAAAAAGTTTTAGTTCTAATTCTCCTTACTTAAAAATGAAGAGTTGGAATAGAAAAGGGGAGTCTCCAAAGTTCTTGGTCCCATGAACCCCTTGCTTTATTTTTCGATTTTGGATAAATCCCCTTCATAAACTTTTAAATGTTTTTTCGCTAACTGCCATAAGAAGAAGGAAAAAGCAATGCCCAATTCGACAAGTGGCATAATTCAAACAAGGTGTTTCGGGATTTCACGATGACACGAAATCCTAAAAAGAAGCTCGCCATTTTTTTTAGATGCTAACCAAAGCTTTAGATTTTTGTATGGCGGCCATCACAAATTAACAATAATTTGGCAACACCAGCCTGACGGCTCATTAATGCGCTACGTGTATTTTGTAAACAAAAGCGATAATATTTTTAAAATTATTATTGTTTTAGTAAAAAAATATTTAAAATTAATTAAATCCAAGTTATTTTAAATAAAAAAAGAAAAAAAAAGAAAAGATTGAAATTCGATAAAATGAAGATTATAGCTAGTAACAAAAATGTTTGTTGTATTTCTTACAAACGTTTGTTTTGCTTACTGGTAATTAATCTACTTAATAAGCCTTTGATATAAAGCCTTGATTTTTGTAGTATTTTTTTAGACATTTTACAACATACATTTTTTTGCATTTTGTGGAATTTTAAGAAATACAGTTAATTAGCCTTTTGCCTAAAATTCAGAGGGGGTAAACTTCCCTTTTCAATTGTGTCAATTTCTTATTCCAATTATTTCAACAAAAATATTTTGTTAGATTAACAGTTTTTAAAAAGAAAAAAGATCATTCTGAAGATAAAGCTGTATTTGTTAAAATTTAAGGCTTTAAATCAAAGGTTCATTAAGTAAATGTATTACCATTTAGCAAAACATACGTTTATAAGAAATAAAACAACCATTTTCTTAAGTTGGACGCATAATTTTTATATTATCAAACTGCTATCTATTGTTCTTTTTTTATAAAGATTGCTTAAAACTTATTTTGTAAAAATATTTTTAACTAAAACACAAATATTTTACTTTTTTAAATCTTATTGCTTTTGTTTACAGAATACATATTTTCGTCATACTTTTATAAGGAAAATTGACACAAAGCGCATTGATAAGGCGTCGGGCGTTGCCAAATATGTTGTTTTTTTAGTAACAACGGGGCATTGTTGAGAAGAAAATTTAAAGAGTTATTTAAATATCGAAAAATAAAATATGACCGCCATAGAAAAATCAAAAGTTTTGGTTGGGAACTGAAAAACAAAGACGATAGGAAAAAAATTGGTGACCAAATGTTAGTCGCCAAAAAGTGTCCTAATAATGAAATAGTTTAAGACATATTAAAACAAATTAATCACAACCAAAAAAGTTAATCGACGATTGTCACTATTTCGCCCTATTTTCAAAACCAACTTTTCAAGAAAAAAATAACCCTCACAGTCAAAATCAGCATTTAATCCTCTAAAACTTTCCCCATTTAAAGATTTCTTTATCTTTTATAGTAAACGAGAAAGTAATACAGTTGGGAATTTGAGACACACTGGATAACATCTGTGTCTTACAATTATTTACCTAAAAGGTAAAATATTGGTAAGTTACTCACCTATGGTCGATAGATTTAGAATATACTGTCTTCCTAATTTGCATAATTTTTAAGGATTCAAAAAGAGCTAGTATTTTACATTTATTAGTCAAATACAGGATGATATAATTAATATGAATACTGTGGCTAAGTTTCCTAAAATGTGGATCTTTTTGTTTTTACAAAAACTGTTTTTATATAGTGATATTGCTCAAGGGTTGTGTCGATTTAACTCATGATCTACAATGTAATAATTGTAATACTTCTGACTTTTTGCTCTACCTATTTTAAATTTGTTGTTTTTTATGTATTTACCCAAATTATTGTCATTACATAGCCTCACAAAAAAAAGTTAAAAGTCCAAAGGACTTTACTTTGATAATCCTATGTTGTTGGGGTCGCTGAATCCGAATCTGGGATCAGTTTGAACTTATCAGGTCAGGGTCAAGAACATTTCAAGGTCAAATCTGCAAAATTCATCGCAACCAAATATAAGAAGTGTATACTTATGTTTTTGAGGTCGCTGAATACGAATCCGTGGTCAAATGTGTGAAATAATAATTATTTAAATTTAACCTTAAAATATCTCTTGACCATGACCCAACGGGATCAAACTAACCCCGGATTCATATTTAGCTACTTCAAAAACATAAGTACACTTTCTTCAAATTTGGTTGCGAATAATTTTGCAGATTTGACCCTAACATGCCCTTGAACCTGAATTCGGATTTAGCGACCCTAAAAATATCAAGATATCATAGTCAAGCCTTTCAGACCTTCAATTTAGATGCGAATTCTTACCCCGTGGGGTCAAACCGACCACAGATTTGTATTCAGCGACTTAAAAAACATAAATATACATTCTTCAAATTTAGTTGCGAATAATTTTGCAGATTTTACCTTGAAATGCCCTTGACCCTGACCTGATGAGGTCAAACTGACCCCGGATTCTGATTCAGCGACCCCATAAACATAAAGATACCATGGTCAAGTCTTCAGACCTTCAACTTTTTATTTTGTGGGGCTGTGTTATTTTAATGTTTTTCCCTCTAGTTTTTAAAAATAATTTGTTTCTCCCACCGAATTTATTCTGATTGCTTTGACGCGTGTTTCCATCTTGCCACCATTCTCAAAGAGCTTTACAAGGAAGCAAAACTCAAAACTGGCACTATTTTAACATCTGATTTGTTTTCTTTTATGTGTTATTATGTAATGAAATAGAATTAGATTTTACACCTAAATGCTGTATCAATTATTACGAACACACAAGCAGACTATACTATAGGATCATCCTCATAATTGATGTAGCAGTTTGATAACTGATTTTCTTTCATTATATAACAATAGTATCTGGTATCCCTTAGATGTCAAAATAGTAATTTTTAAGTCTAGTTTTTTTATTAAGTTTTTTGACAATAGTTGCAAGCTCAAACCACGTGATAGGACAACTTAAATAAATTTTGCGGAACCAATTCATCGAGTGATATTAAATCAAGTCATTTTAAATGTCTCTCCTAGAGCCCATCTCAAAACCTATAGATTTTATTGTCGTATTGTTTACCTTTTATTTAGTTTTTTTATTATTATTTTATACCCTATAAACAGTGATCGTTGGTTGATATGTTAGATAGCTTTTCTCTTATTTTTCCTAAAGTTCCTAAAGGCATTTTATAGGCAGTCCTGCAAATTCCGAAGAGTAAATTACCTCTGCTAGCGAAAACCCCAGACATCCTTATACAAGATAAATAAATCGGCCCTCATAATACCTAATATATCTATAATATTCTAGGTTAGTATTTTTTTATAACATTGCTCTACTTTTTTTATTGCATGTAAATAAATATTATAACAATAAAGCGTGTAGACCTTCATTACAACACAAAAAGAAATGTTCACGGTGAAATTATACAATAAATAAGCGGAACTGAATTCTGCATTAAAGCAAAATAAGTGTGTGATGTACTTCCATTCAAGAAAAAAAGAAAACGGCATACGCACGGAATATTGTACAATTACGCGGCGTGTTCCAATTACTGACCTTAGTGCAGTTGAAACCAGGGGCGAAGGCAAACGAAAAGCAATTACATAATTTGTAATACAAATGGACTTGTTATACAAAAAAAAAATACAGAGTTAAATAGACTAAAAAATAAAAATAACATTAAACCCAGGATGTTAAAACAACGAAATTAAAATAAGCTTTTATATTTCTATACTAAATATGAAAAAAGACTAAAATAAAAAGAAAAAATAAAATACAAATATTTCTTCGTTTTAATACCAATATAAAAAATAATATTTTTTCTTGTTGTAATAATGCTATACAATAGCCACTATAACTTATTTTCGGTTACCAATTTTTTTCCATTATGTCTTTTTGAAATTAGGATTTTCGTTTTTAAAGATTCTATGTTATTACAAATAGTCACCGCGTAGTTATATAGAGCCCGAATAATTTCTTGCCTAGTTAAATTAAAGTGGTTAGAATTTCGATGTACATACAGCACAGTATGAGTTGGTTAAATATAGGAGGTTGGTTAATAATCATTGTAACCAATGATATTAGCTCATTGGTTACAATGAGCTAATATCATAGATAGAGAAAGCATTTCATTTATAAACGCAATCGAGAGCTGCACCCAACATGTTTGTGTTTATTATTGGCGATAGAATGGTACAAGCATAGTTTGTACTTACTTGTGATATGATTATACAGGAATCATATTCGTCACTTTACACACTTGGTACTGCCTTACCATTTTAATTTATTAAAAGTACCTACACAAAACTGAAATTTATACAATTGTCACAAAAATACCCAAACAACAAAAAACATTTAGTCTAAAACGCCATATTGAATGTGTCATCTGTTGAGCGAAGCTGAAGGTGGCGGAAGTACGCTTCTACGAAAAATCCGCTGTTGTCACATTGTCGCGCCTTTATTAGTAGCTGTCCAAAGAAAAATAGTATTTTGACATCATTACTTTTCTGTGTTATACTTTTGTTTTGTTTATACTAATAAATATAACAAATATTATTCACAGTTTAAAATACAATAGTAGAGCTTATTTTGATGTAATTTTAGGAATAAATTAAGTAAAATTTAATCATAATATACTATTAAGTAAATGAAACGGAAAAATACTTGGCAGCCACGCTTTACGACAAAATAGTATTTGTAGTAACCATTTTCCCGGGTTTTGGTGGATTTTATTGTTTCGAGTACAGAGGTTTATACATCGCTAGGCAAAACCTTAGAATGTGCGTTTATGATGCCACGCTTATGCCAAATCGATGCTTACTCCAGTTAAACTAACAGCTCATTGATTGGTTAATATAAGAGCATAGCGTTAGAAACTGGATATTAATATTTACTTGATAACGACTGAAGATAATTTTCATCAAAACGCTGTGTATCATAATTAAAGAAAAGCATGAAAAGTCAACCAGTAGTATTATTAAAACGATAGCAATGTCTAGTAACTTTAAACCAGTACTAAAAAACTTGTTAGACCCAATAGTTAAAAATAATAAAGGAACCTAATAATAAAAAATTGCATTTAGATTTAAAACTGCCTGGTTCAAAAACATAAAAACACTTCCTCGTAGAAGAATTATTTGCTGCCAATTTTACCCTTAATTTTCCTATTAATCTTCCTCTTTTAACATAAAATATTCGATATCCTTTTAAAAGTCAAACAGATTAAGTATATCTTGTCTTAATACCAAAAAATCATCTGGGCTGGATAGCATATCAGCAATCATCTTAAAAAAATGTGCTCCCGAGTTTATACCCATTCTAAATTGCCTCTTTCCAATCTCTTACGATGTGGGCATTTTTACTTGTGCAACCTGTCCCCAAAAAAGATGCCAAAATGTCTTTTTAAACTATAGACCTTTACCTCTGCTTTAAGTTGTTTGTAAGGTAATAAAAAAAAATCATAAATTTCTTAATCTTAAAATATTTGAAAAACACACAATTTTACATGGCAGACAGTATGGATTCCGCCACAGAAGATCAATAACTGATCTTCTTTCTTTTGTCTCACACAACCGAAACAACTTTCTCGTAAATCCCAGATCGTTGCTCTTGATATATCCAAAGCTTATGATCAGGTCTGGCATGATGAGCTCCTTAACAAACGGTCTTCTACCTAGGCTTTGTTCTTGGCTTTCCAGTTTCCTCTCTGATCGACGTTTATCAGTTATTGTAGGTGGTCATTCTTTTAGCTTCTACCAAAATAATGCTGGGGTGCTCCAAGGCTCAGTACTGGCACCCACTCTGTATCTTTTTCACATCACTGATCTTTTCTCTTCCACAATTAATCCCACTCATAGCTTTTCTGATGATAGTACCCTCCACTCTAATGTTTAATTTTTAAGCCAGTCAATAAGCCTGATTTAAAAACAAAGCGTAGGTCAATGCAAATATCTCTTTTACAAGACTTAAACTAATCTTGGGTTGGGGTGCCAAAAATTTTAATGCCCCCAAAACACAGTCATGTTTGCTGTCTGCCAATGCTCACCCGTTACATATGAGCGGCCAAGCTTTGCAAAACAAAGAATCCTTTAATCTTGTAGGTGTTACTTTTAAGAATAATCTTAACTTGCACAAACACATTACAGCCATAGCTTCAAATAGGGTTGGATTTCTTTTTTGAGCCAGAAAGTATTTCTCTTCTTCTGACCTGTATACCTTGTATGTATCCCAAATCAGACCCTCTTTAGAATATTGTTTCCATGTCTGGGAAATAGCGTCTTCTTCAACTCGACTTTATTCAAAGAAGACTTGTTCGTCTTATAAATGATCCCATGCTTCCAGAAAAGCTTTCCCTTCTTGCCTACCTACGAGCTGTAGGGGATCTGTCGCACTTCTATAGGTATTTTTATGGCTTCTGCACAGAAGGCTAGTATAATTCTCTGGCATCTCCCAATAGAGCAACCCGTAGTGCACCTTTGTGCATCCTACAGTTTAATTTGAGAGGTCCCGAACTTTCCGCTGAGTGTCCAGACTTTGAAACCTGCTACCCGCAGAAGTTTTCCTTTTTACTCCCAGTCTCCAAATATTTAGGTCCTGTGTGAACAAACTTCCTCTCCCCATACTTAAGACCCCCAAGGTACATTAGTGCTTAAGCCTCAGTCTTCGTGGACTGTTCAAGGAAAAGAAGGTTTCATTAAATTTATATTGGTTTACCTAGAGTATTATTTAAGTTTCTGTACAATTTAATAAAAATAAAGCTTGCTCTTGTAAATAGCTTTGCAATATATATTTTTATGAAATATTTCGAATTATAGTTGTCTCGGCGCTACTGGGCGGCAAGTGCGAGAATAATCACTACAATAAGTCTATGAGCATGTATCGCGCTCAATTTATGATTATACGGCTCGGTAAAGCCACTTCGCGATGGAATGGAATAATTATTATTGAACAAGTGGATTTCTCATTAGAAAACGCAAATAATTCTTATAAAATTACTGTTTATTTTATGACACACAATTTATAATCAACTTAACATTTATATTAGAATTATTTGCTCTTTAATTATATGTTAAATTAAAATAAATCTCTTTGTTGATTTTGTCCATATATTAAACAGGATTAGATTCTATTATTATTAGTTTTGGTTAAATCAATTTAGGAAAACGCAAATTTAAAACAACCATGTTATTATAACCAAAGTTATATCTATCTAATCCTAAATATTTATGTACAGGGTTATTCAATGAGGACTGAATTTAACGATATCTGTGGCTTTAGTCAAAAAAAAAAAAATAAAATTATATATATATATATATATATATATATATATATATATATATATATATATATATATATATATATATATATATATATATATATAATATATATATATATATATATTTATATATAATATATATTAAATAGCAAATATTTTCTTAATGGGCATCCAAGAAGCGTATATTTTTTTAGATGTATTTTGGGAAAAAGAATTTACTGTACATTTTTAATAGCAACAGTATTAATTAAATGAATTTAAGAATTATGCTTCTTAAACTGAAAAACAGATAACCTGAAATGTTTAAGCACAAATATCAGCATTCTATCACTCTATCGTTTATTACTTTCTTAATATACAGGGTTTAAAAAGTAAGTTGCTTACGATTTTAATGGGCGATCGTGGAGCTCAAACAAGTCAAGATAGACAGATTTTTGTCTAAACGATATCAAAGTCCTGAACTTTAAAAACACTTATTTCTAAATGTCTTAATCGCTTATCGGTAGATTTATTTGCTAATAAAATAAATGTTTAGTCTTCAAATAAAAAAAAACTAGGAAGTTCGAACAGTGGTGCGTTGAACACGATCTATCTGTAAATCCCAAGAAAACAGAAATGGTCCTATTTACAAAGAAAAAGAAATTAGGGAACTTGAAAGCACCCGTTCTTTTCAATACTAAACTGAGCTCTTCAACAGAGGTCAAACACCTTGGTTTTACCTTTGACAGTAAGCTAACATGGAATTCTCACTTGGAGAACAGAATACAGAAAGCACATATTGCTTTTGATCAATGCCGCAGAACCATAGAAAAGACTTGGGGATTCTCTCCCAAAATAGCCCATCAGATCTACACGGCCATAATAAGGTCCATTGGTAACTTACGGTTCCATAGAATAGTGGTCCAAAACAAAACAGATAACGGCAAAACAGAAGCTAGATCAAATTAAAAAAAAACATGTTTAAACATAAGAGACGCTATAAGGACTACACCGACTAGAGCTATGGAGGTGATATTGAATCTCACCTCCCTTAATATATTTGGTCGGTCTAGACACTAATGTAGGCACTGGCTCAACTGGACGACGCCTGTGGAGGGATGTTACGGGGGAACTTCCAATTCTACAGCCAGAGCGGACTCAATTGCAGCAGGGTTCGTTTTTAATAGACCCTACACTATCAACATAAAGGAAACAATACCAATAAAAGCGAGTCTAAAGGAACCATTAGCCTGTTCACTGACGGCTCTAAGCCCAAGGTGGGCACAGGCTGTGGCATATACTCACTAACCATAAACCTGAAAATCGGACAGCCATAACCATAGCGGCTTGCGAAGTTAAGAACCGCAACATTGCCAACCATACGATCTGTATTTATACAGATAGTAGGCAAGCATTACTAGCCCTGAAAAGACCACGCCTCACTTTGGGACTTGTATCAGAATGTCATCAAGCCCTACTAACATCTCTCTTAATAATGTGGTCAACCTAGCCTGAATCAAGGGACTTGACATATCTAACGGTAATCATACCGCTGACTCGATGGCCAGGGCGGCTGCGGGGCGGAAACTAGTTGGTCCTGTCCTCACCACTGGATTGACAACAACAGCGATTAAAGACTTTATTAAAGAATACTCCCATCGATTGTTTAAGAAGAAATGGGATGATACTACGAACTGCAACTTCGCAAAAATAATGCTAAGCTATCCAGACAACTCAATAGCGAAAAAAAACCTTATGATGTCCAGAAGGAACCTCCGAATACTAACGGGTGTTCTAACTGGCCACTGCGGGCTACGAGGACGCCCATTTAAAATGGGTCTAATGGACACAGGATTAAGTAAAAGCTGTGAACAAGAAAATGAGACCGTGGAACACATTCTTTGCGATTGTCCCGCCCTCACATTTGAACGGAACTCCATGCTGGGCACAACCTGGCCATTACTGGCCGAAATTAGGGAGATCCCACATAAAGACGTCGTTTCAAATCAATAGGTTGGACGACGCAGTAAGGACCACACCAGAGGAAGCACAGAGGACCTACTGAGGTCTAGGTGCATTGGTATATTACCACCCTCTAAACGTTTAGATCAGAGAAAAAAAAATAGAATCATTTTAAAACATTTTTTTTCCTAATTAAAAATTTAAAAAACAATTGGCAACAAAGCCACCCAGAACTTTTGTGCGTAAAATAAAGTCAGTTATATTGTGCTCACCGGTCCGGCTGCGATATTTTTCTTTGCTTTTAAATCGGGAAAATATGCCAATATGTTTTAAATTCAAGAAAAACGTAGTGCAGGGGTACCAGAGAGTTATTAAAACGGAATGTGTGCGACCAAGGATCTTATTTTTTTAAGCCAAATAAAAAAAATGCTGTTTTAAAGCATAATAATGTGTTTTTAAAATGGATATTAAGCCTATTCTTGTGGTAGATACAATTATTTTTTAATAACAAATGAAAACAAAACAATAATTGATTGTTTTTTACTTAAATGAAAATCCAAATTAAATATAAAAATAAATTGTAAAAAGTAATTTTTATTATTGGTATGTAAATGAACATCTCCTTAAAAAAGTGTAAATTTGAAAAACCTCGCAAAAAAAAACGTTCGACTCGCTGGAATAAAACGGGCGCAATGTTGCCAACTTTTTTAAAATTTGATAGGTCATATAATTTAATTAATTACGGTTTTTTCCAAAATAAATAAGACATCTTTTTATCAAGACGCATTAAAAAAACTTTAACCCTTTCAAAAACAAGACAATACATAATTTGTTTCATTAGATAAATGCTAATTTTAGTTTTATCTTTTTGTTTCAAATCAATCGTTTTCTAAAATTTTTTTCTTGATTTTATCAAAAAAATACAAAGTATGACTCTGTTGCATTTTATTTGATTATAAAGAATTCCACAAATATAGCACTGTACAGTCCTATTTGGATGATACTGTACAGTAGTGCTTATATGGAAAAAACAGCATTTATATCATTTTAAACCTATATAAATATGTTGTTTACCAAGTTAAGTCATACCTATTAAGCCAGAATCTTAATAGTACACTTACAGATATTAAAAATGTTTATTTTCCACACGGATAAAAAAGGTTAGTTTATGTTATCCCAAAGATTTATCCATCTACAAATTTTGAGAAACTTTTGAACTGAATTAGACCTATTATCCACATATCTGAATTAGACGTATTACCCACAAATTGTGTATATCGATTTCATTCTCAAGCAGGGTTTCAGCAAAACGTAAACAAGTTGGGATGTCTGTTGGTTTCAGTGCTTAAACAATTTGAATTTTGTATGGATGAAGATTAAGATCTTTAGGCAAAATTCGAAGTAAAGATGACTTACAAATTCTTAACGCTTGGGCCGTTTCCGGGAGAATGTTTTGGACTGTGTTCCACAGATACTCTTGCACGATCGATGTTCTCAGGCGTTCGTACACTTTTCTTTGGTCCTTTATGTTTGATATTGACAGCTGAACCTGTTGTTTCAAATTTACAAACCCATTTCTTTATAGCATAAGCTAAAGAAACTCTGCCATGTCGACCAATTTGGAAATAAAGTCGGAAATGTTGCTGAGCGGCAACCACACAGTTATTGTTTTTATAGTACGACTTAATCACAAATACACGTTGCTCACCAGACCAATGCTCCATGATTACTAAATAGCATACACTGACAGATAATTTCAAAAAGAAATCCAAAGCCAACCATGCATAGTTACGGAATAACAACAGTATTAAAACTTACCACTCCCGGGGACCACCTTGTATTATATATTTTTTTATATATAATTTATTTAACTATAATATTTTTATTTAACTAGTTTATATTTTAAAATCACTTAAATATATGTTTTTATATTTTTTTATATTATTTATTTATGGAGATGCACAAATATAAAACACATAATAATACACTTTGTTCCACTTAGTAGTACTACTTAATTTTCTTGTAATTAAAACGACCAGAAACTTATTCAGCTTATATACTTTTTTTTGTCCTATGGCATCTATAATTGCTAAAAATTTATACGTGAACTTCTTAGAATCGTTAAGAATTACTATTATTATATTTTGGTCAGCATACAAAGGCTTGTCCTGAGTACTAGGTACCGTGGGAGCCAGAATTTTAGATATTATCCCATTTTCTCCCACGACCGTCAACGATATCCCAGTACCAAAAGATTCGAATATTGAATTTTATAGGATTTTTAAGGCAACGCGATAGTTCAATTATGGACGATATACCTATAAATAACTACTACCTTTTAACTACACCCCCATTAAGGTCAATGCCTAGAGTTTAATGTGGAATCCAAATCATACACATTACGCAGTTTTCGGTTACTAGTCTCATAGTCACCCATCAGACTACTGACCACGCCCGACTACGCTCAGTATTGTTGACATGGTGGTACTCGTATATAAGTGAAGTTCCATATTTATTAGCATGTTAGATACCAAATAAATTATTAAAATAATCCCAAACATCATTTTCTTATTGTTTAGATATTAGCTTAATTTCAGTTTTCAATATATATATATTTTTTGGTTAAGCGTTAAAATTGGCATATAGAAAATTAAAGTTTTATTTTGAATGTTTTTTTTTTTCATTTTAATTGATGATCTTATAAAAAAAGCTTTAGAAGTAATTTATTGGCTTTTATCCCAAAACTATTTTCCTTTTTCATGATAATGCTCTACTTCACCCAGAGTAAAATGTTAATACTTAGTTTCATTTTTCAGTTAAGCAAATATAAATGCATTTTTTCCCATGTTAATAAGAATTCACTATTATTGGTAATAAAATAAATATGACACTTTAAGTAAATTACTTAAAAGCTTTCTTTATTACTAAAGTTGTTTTCATAAGTATTCTACTTTACCCATAATAATAATTTACTTAAGTTGCGGATATTATTATTAGACTTCTTTATTGTATGTAGATTTACGTGGCTGCCTAATGGATGAGATGATCCCAGGAGATGGATGTACGGGATGCTGTTAAATAAAATTAGTTTCCGCCATTAAATTTTATGAGATGTATAATTCGGGTAATTAGGTTTAATGGAGACTTAATACTTATTAAATAAAATTTTATTTAAGCATTGAAACTTTACTATTTTTACAACTTACAAGGTAACAATACAAAAAATGAATTAAACATGAATTATTGGCATTAAAAAATCATCGATGTTTTGGCAGTTTTGGTCCTCCTGGTATTTTTAAATTGGAGAACCTAGACTGATTAAAAAAATTATAAATTGTATTCCAATGCCTTAAAAAATGTGCACCTCCTTTACTCAGTATTTCTATTGTCTTTTAGTTTTTCCAACGTATAAGTTTCCATTTCTACATGGAATTACATAAATTTAGTTCTTCTGATCCTTAAGACAATTCGGTTAATTTTTTGTTAGGTGGCTTCTTAAGGACTCACTGGCTCCAAATACTGTATTGATGTTGTATGTCTGTCGGATTCTTCTTATTTTTTTCTCAAAGTCTCTTTACTTATGACAAGTTAAGTACAGGTTGTTACGTCCTATTTCTTGCTGGTTTTGTTCTATTTTTATGCTGTTCCGATACTCAATCCATTAGACGGGATATCCATTTGATAAGAAACCTTTTTTGATGTTGTCAATTTCTTGTTGCAGTTTTTCTGATGTGTTTAAAAATTGTTAATGGTCTATCCACAATATTATTACAATATTGTATTATGTATTGTTGAAGTGATTTGACGAAAAGTTAAGATATTGTCCTATGTGAGTTTGTTCTTGGTGATTATTCTTCTTCTTGACTCTAAAATCTAGGATAGACAAAATGTTGTTCTGTTCTTTTTCCGTCATACACCTTACTGGAGGTCAAAGGTCAGTGATTTTGGACAGAAATTTTTAATTTCTTGGTTGACCCCATTCCATATAATTAATATATTATCCACATACCGTAGTCACTGCTTTGGTTTCTTTTTTGCTTTTTCTATTGCTACTTCGAACGATTTCATCGGAAGATGTCCATCATCCTGCCTGAAGAAAGAAAGTCTTTATCCAAACACTAAAATTTTACAAAAATATAATCGTTCTTATGGGTTTCACTTACTTTAATTACTAGAATCTTAATATAATATTTTACTCAGTCATGAATTCCTTGTAAACCAATATCTAAACAAATATTAAATTCTTATACTGTTCTTGTTTTAGTTCAATAATTATATTTAAACATACAATAAGCGAATATTGTACGGCTAATTAATCTAATATATCCGGCCTATCAGAACCAACCGTAGAAAGGTCTACGCAATTCAGATATAAACCAAGCGTTAAGAACGACCAGACATAAAGTATATGCAGCTCTTACCAACGCACTTCAATTCGAAATAGATAAATAAACAAAACAAATTCAAAAAAAAATTATTTTTAAATCAAGCAATTTTACTGAATTTTAAAATTATATTATTGTTACACACTATTATACACTTTTACCAAGGTTTATTTTTTTTGTGAGAAATATACAATATTTTTAAGTTTTTCCTCTGCCTTGGTGTTGTAAATACCAATAGGATCTGTTTTGCATACCCTTGATTAATATATGATATCAATTAGTTAACATCTAATATGGAGAACAGGATAGGAAATTGAGAAAACAAATACGTAAACTACATACTAAACAGGATATGCTAACAAAAGGATCTAGCTAAAAAAAAGGTCAAAAAACACAACAACATGAATAGGAAGAATTACTAAAATATTTAAAGAATATATTCTAGAAGCCAAAAAGGAAAACACTAATAACAGGATGGGTTTCAAAAAAATTTTAAAAATCAAAGTAATATATAAACTTTGAAGAAATGGCCATAGACAAAATAGGACCATTTTTAGTTATTTAATCTGGGGATGGTTACATTGTGGAGGTGATGGATTACTTCACCGATGGCCTAAAGTCTACACAATATCAAATTAAAAGCTGTCACTCTACTGACGTACTATTTCAACAGTGGATTTGTCAATATAGAGTAAAAGATTAATCAAGGCAAAAGCTTTAAATCAGATTGTTCCAGAACTCTTGTAGTCTCTTATACCCAAAGCAATAAATAATAATTAGTTATATATTGCCAGATGTACAATTAGTGATTCCAAAAGAGATTTCTTTTTAAATATTCTTCAATAAACGATTTTTATTTTCCATAAAATTAATTTTATCCTGCTAAGACCAACGCTATTAGAACAAATTCTTAAGCCAAGCTCATATCTTAAGTATTTTAAAAATATTACCCGTGCCCGCAAGTACTAATATATTAAATTAAACATGTTTCATTAGTGTGTACTACATCACGCTTTTTTGTTGCTGTTTACACTTTAAAACACGCAACGCTATTCATTTTAATAGAGAGGCTAGTAATAAAGGAACTATGTATAAAAAGTGGAATCACGACATAGGTTCTTTGTTTAAGAAGGTCATGAAATATTATTAGCCATGGGCTCTGCTCATGTAGAGCATAAAGGTATTTTGTTTTATTTAACTAAATTTATGACGGTTTTCCCTCGACACAAAAAATTATTAAAATCAAAGCAAATTACCTTTAAGCAAAGCTCCCTTTTTATAACAAATTTATTTATAAAACAAATACAGACACAAGATATGCTCATACAATGGGGACCCGAATTGCAAAATGTGCGACGGGGGGAAGAAACAGCCTACCCTATCTTTTGCGAATGTAAAGCGCTGAATCATAAAAGACACCCATCAAATTTTGGCGACATACCGCGTTGAACATTGTTAGGACAGTTAACATACCGGTTTATTTTCGCGAGAAGCGGTAACGTAGGGAAGGTGTTCTGTCGTCAGTATCTACGTCATTACTTTGTACCCAGTATCTACCGCTATCGCCACTAGTCAGGAGGAGCGTTAATAATGGTTATGTCAAATTTAAATTTAAAATAATGGAGGATTCGCGGCTTTTCTATTGTTTTGGTTCTGTGATTTTTTTTTGCTATGGTTTAACAACTATTTGGATTGCAGATTTTTTGGTTTATTGGTTAATTCTTAAATGGATGAATTAATACAATTATATTACAATCATAAAGGAAAAATTTACTTATTATAGTTGACTTGGAAACAGCTAATATCTTATTAAATGAAAAATTTGGTTTATATATTATCTTTTCGACTTATTTCTTAACTCTCCAAAGACCTTACATTTAAATTTAAACATAAAAACATAAAAGTGTATTAAACCATTAGTAGTAAGTTGACATACGTAAACCGTTTCGTTTTTGCGAGGATAGGCGGGTTAAACACGGTTAGAATGGTGGGGGAAAGAACTGCTATCAACCAGTAGTTAAAAACGGTAAGTCGCGAAAATATCCTTACCAACTTTTTAAATATGCCTTTGGTATGTCATACACAAATAGTAATGGTATCATTGTCGTATCTCTTATGATTTCACACTTTCATTTTCTTTACAATCATCGATGAACAAATGGACTAGAGCTTAGTTTGTCAGTGGGGGATATTCCTGCATTATTTTTATAGAAAAATGACCCGATATCTGGAAAATTAACTTTAAAATGTAATAAAAATTTATTTCAATTTTTTTTATTAACATAAATAAAAATTAACAACATTTTAATATTGACAATTTAGATAAAAATGTATGTGTGGAAAAGTATATTTCGGTATGTGGAAAAGATGTCAAAAAAGAAATACAATTTCTATGAATAATTTTTATAACTGGTTTAAATTTTGTTAAAGAAATATTCAGAAAAATACACAAATAGCACAAAGTATATCAAATGATAAATAAAATTAGGGTAATTAACACTAAAAGAAGATTTAAAATTAAATACCACTACCGAATCTAAATAAAAGTAAAGTAAATGCATGGCGAGAAAAACGGATTGACCAAAAGTAAATAATAAAAAATAAATACAGCTAAAATTTAATCCAGGTAAGAAAAGATGTAAGCATCTGTATTCTTGAAAATCAAACGACGGATCAAAAGACTTTTATTGGGTATTTACAAGTATTTTAAATACAAATGAATGGTAACAGATACGAATAAAATCAAATACAAACACAATAGATCCAAATAAAAACCTTTTTACTTAAATCTTTTCCTATCTTATTTTTTGCAGTAATACCACAATAAATCATTACGTAACCTCTTACATATTTTAAAATACCGTCGTTATTTACCAATCCTAAGGCTACTCCTAAACTCCTTTTTCCCATGTCGTTGACAAGAACTAACCAGAACAAAAAAATAATTAACCAATTTTGGTCTTCTATAATGGTTTTCAAGAATAGTGTCCTTTTAAGTAAGCACTTAATACGTGTGCAAAGTTTATAATTCAGCGGAATTTAAATAAACATTTAAATACTCTGTAGCTCTTATTGTCTTCGAATAATTAAAATTAATTACTACTTGCAAAACAAATGGAAATATATTTTTAATCACCATAATAAGTTTTTGTTTATAATTTTTTATAAAATTATAAACAAATAATATTTTTCACAAATTTATGTACCCAAACTTAAAACAGTTTGTATTTTAAATAACATCACTTAATTCAGTTAGTTATGGTTAGTTGTGCTAATTTAATTTTATTTTTAAGTCATTAAGTGTATTTTTAAGTAATTGCACATACATTTTCAGATAACTGTTTTCAATTGAGCAGGTTGGTTTCAAAAGTCACCTTAACCACTTTTTTTCAAAATAGTTAAATACACCACCTAATGGATTTTTTTCATCAGACGGCAATGGCGATCATATCTCCATTAAACTATCCAATCATTTATTTAAACACTTTTAATTTAGTAAAAATATTATTTAAATCTAATCTGCTTATTTAATATTAAGTGTTAAATATAATTCCTGCTGTATATATATATATATATATATATATATATATATATATATATATATATATATATATATATATATATATATATATATATATATAAAATATATATATATATATATATATATATATATATATATATATATATATATATATATATAAATAATAAAAATTTTTTAATATAATTAAAATATTATTTAAGGCAAGTATTTAAAATAAAAAAAAATAAAAAAAGAGCAGATTATGAAACCAAAATAGACATTAAAAAACATGGAACGGTTTTTAAACTTAAAAAAGATGTTCCCGAAAATGACTGGAAAGCCGCAGGTCAAGAAATTGTTAAACCCGTTTCACAGTCGCATTTAAAATTTCGCCAGTGTATTAGATTTATTTTAAATGACGAGAAAAAATACCTTATTACTGGCTAAGGTAAGATATTATACCGATCATATACTGAAGTATCCAAATAAGTTTTGAGGAAAAACCAATCAGGCTGTTAGTATCCAACGAATTCCTTTAAAACCAAAAAAAGGGGGGTTTTTAATTCAGGAAAGCCGGGAAAACTTAAAAAAAGGTTTTTTTTAAGCACATTTCTTATTTTGTTTAAGTTAACTTTTTATAAAAAAAAGGTTTAAAAAAACTGAAATTTATTGAAAAAAATTTTAACCAAAAAAAAAAAACGTGCTTAAAATCAATAGTATTTCTTGTACTCCCGAAGAACCCAATGAAGAAGATCATAGCTTTTGTGAACAAACCGAAGATATACAAGACAAGAGGGTTAAAGTTTGTAGTTGTAACATTTACTTTTTGGAAACTGAAGTTTGTTTTATTGTTTCTTAGAAATAAAAACAATAATGTAAAAATATAAGTTTTTCCTTGTTCATATTACTTTTTGTTCAAACAATGCCATATCCATTATTTTAATTTTTAAATTACACCAATTTTGATTGCAAACGCCAACAAACGCCAATTTAATATTTAAATTTGAATTTATTTTTTTTTTTTAATGCTTTGGTTACTATTGAAATGTAAAAAGGTCTAATTAATTTAATTACAATAATTAAAAAAAAGGTATCACATCCGACTAAGGCCTGGTACTTTCATTAACAAATAACTTTATTGTCCGGATAATTTTCATGGTTACAATTGTCACAACAATTGTTCTTATGGAAATTATCCGGAAAATAATTTTATCCGTTATTGAAAGTACCAGGTCTAAATCAGTTTTCTATCGTTTTTTAAAAATTATAAAAATAAATATACGGGAATCTGAAACCAGTCAACTCAGCTTAAACAAGTTGGTGACAGATCTATTATTTTAATATCATACCAATTTATATGATTACTAAAAAGTAAATAAATTGGTGACTTAATTAAATTACACCCAAAACAAACTAATTTAAGTGCTGGAACAAAACCGCTTAAAACTTCTTCGGTATATTCTTCCTTCATATTAAGTTTATTGCAGAAATACATATTAGTATTTAAACAAATATCTCGTAATTATAAAGGGGGAGATTAAAAACATATTATTAAACATTTAAGGGTATAATGACTAAAATATGGGACTTACCATTTGGATATTTTTTACAGGTACGGAGATCTAAAGCTTTCAAAGGCTTAAAATTGGATTTTGGAACATGTGAGAGCCCTTAGCAGTTGTCTAAAGTAACTTTTTTTTGCTTAACAAATTAATTACAAGTAGATGTATAAACATAAAAATAAAACTTTTTTTTGTTTTAATATCATTTTTTGAAATTAAAGAAAAAAATTAAAAGGTTATCAGTACTTCTATGTAGAATAAAAAAGTTAAGAATTGACATTACACAGGAAGTATTTAGAATTTTCCATTTTTTTTTAATAAATCAAAGCATTGATCATAATTTTTAGGCAATCCATTCGCAATATATTTTTTTACAAATGCCTTACTTTTATTTGTTGGACTCTAACCAATTAGCAAAATTATCCATTTTTTTCAACCAAAATTAGATTTCAAAAGTATTGCGCAAAAAATATTGATCAGATTTAAATGAAATTTGGCATAATGTTTTAACATAGTATGTAGTTTTTTGTGGTCAAATATAGAAGTCTTTAAAAAAATCTACAAAAACCAAAAAATTATTTAAAATTGACTTGGTTTTTCCCTTTTTCATTGTTATTTTGACCAAGCGTGATGCATGCTGCGATTAAAGTAGGATAATTGGCGCTTTTTTCACATTTTGTTTATTTAACAAATATTTTGGACCTTTTGAAATAAAGCATATCTCAATTCTTATAAATTTTTTTTAAAAGTTTTCGAGAAAAAAGACATGCCTACCACATTTTACATCCAACTAAAAACAGATAAAGCTTGATGCAAATGTGTCATTAAAGCAGTAACAATAATAAAAACAAACACCCAGATCTGGTATCACCTGATGATTGCTGAAGGCATTCAACGTGCATCAAAGTTAGATTATTTCCTGCTAATAAGTGTAAATTATCTGCAAAATAATTATTTTCAATGATTCCGACTTTAGTCTAGGAATTTAAATTATATTATCAATGATAATAAACGGGTTTTATTGAATTTATTACAAGTTTTCTGTATTTTAATTTCTTTTTAGTCACTTTACAGAAGGCCACCCAAACGCTTTTAGAATTCTTTAAATTCTATAACTGCCACTTCTGCATTTTACTTTAAAAAAATACTGTCTGTCTGTTTGTTTACTTATGCTTTCACTATTCTAATATCGCTTAAGGATTTTAAATCGGACATCCTTTCTGCCAATAGCATATTACTAAGAAAAATCAATAAAAAATCATAAATTGTAAAATAAAATAACTCCTAGACTATAAAATATTTTCTAAAGCTGCAAAGGTAAAAATTCCCAAGTTTTTAAAAGTAATGCATAAACGGCCTTTGCCGCACTTCCGTCAAATTGGCAAAGTCGAGCGTGGTTCTAACGGCCAGAGTGATAATCGCGTTGTTAAATTTAGCAATGGACTTAGCAATTGTTAAAAGTTAACAACGGTTTAGAATGTTTAACAAAATGTCAGATTTTGAGAGGTTGCCTACTAAAATCATTGAATAACACGGACAATAACCTTTTGTTAAACCTTCTAAACCGTTGTTAACTTTTAACAATTGCTAAGTCCATTGCTAAATTTAACAATGCGATCATCACTCTGCCATTAGTCTAACAAAATGTGTTATAAAAAAAAATCAAAAGCCATTTAAAAGTTTCCTAAATGTTTTTTAATAAGACATTACAATCAATTTTGAGGGTCTAGCGATATATTTAGAAAAGAATAAGTGATAATTTTTTTTAATAATAATGAAAAAACAGTTTCATCAAACTAGCAGGGGTGAGGTAGCAAAACTCAATAAAAAAATTACTGATATTTGTAGCAAATTTGTTGCCAAAATAAGGATTTTGTTGCTCAAGCCGATTTCAAAAAATCGAAATTAATTCTATATTGATATAAAGATGGCCTGTCGTCTTTATCACACGATTTTGTTGCTAATTTGTTGCTATAAATTAGCAATATGAAAATATTGGATTTTTTTTTTAATATGCTTTCTTGAATTTCATTTTTTACCACGTTATCGACGGCAGCGATTTTGTTGCTGTGCGGGCAAGCACTCAATTGCTTCAATACTACCAGCAATAAAATCGCTGCCGTCGATAACGTGGTGAAAAATAAAATTCAAGGTAGTATGTAACGGAAAAAAATAAAAAAAATCGGTGGATCATCAGAAACTATTTCGTTGCTGGTACTATAGGAGCAATTGAGTGCTTGCCTGCACAGCAACAAAATTACTGCCGTCGATAACGTGGTGAAAAATTAATTCAAGGTAGCATGTAAAGAAAAATTAAAAAAAATAAATAAAACAAATCGGTGGATCATTACAAACTATTTTGGTGCTGGTACTATAGGAGCAACTGAGTGCTTGCCTGCACAACAACCAAATCACTACCATCAATAACGTGGTGAAAAATGCGATTCAAGGTAGCATGTAACAGGAAAAAAAAATCAATAGATCATTACAAACTATTTTATGCTTGTATTATAGAAGCAACTAAGTGCTTACCAGCACAGCCACAATATTACTGCCGTCGATACCGTGGTGAAAAATGAAAGTCAAGGTAGCATCTTTTAAAAAAAAAATTTTTTCTAATATTTTGATATTGCAACAAATTAGCAACAAAATCCTCTAATAAAGTCGACAGGTAATTAACAATTTATAAAAAATTCTTGCTATTTTTATATTTATATTTATTATATAAATATAAATATATATATATATATATATATATATATATATATATATATATATATATATATATATATATATATATATATATATATATATATATATATATATATATAATAATATATATATATATATATATATATATATATATTATATATATATATATATATATTTATATATTATATATATATATATATATATATATATATATATATATATATATATATATATATATATATATATATATATATATATTATATTTTCAACAAAATCTTCATTTCGGCAACTAATTAGCAACAAATTAGCTACAAATTCCAGTAGTTTTTTACTGAGTTTTGCTAATTTACCCCTGCTAGCTTGATGGAACTTAAAAAAAACTCAGTTAAGATAAATAAATTATTTTGCTATTTTGCAAAAATTATGAGTGCAGGCTTAAACACAGCTTTAAAGTGAATATTATATAAAAAATTGCTTATTTTATTGACACCGTCACCTTCTAAATTACTAAAACACACAATAAAATAGCGACTTAGCATATATATTTATAAATTCAATCAAATTCAACATATACTATCTAAATATATATAAAATAGCTTTTAGATCACTACAAAATATTCTTAGGCATTTTTCACAGTCAGAAAAAAATATTTGTTTTAGTCCTACAATTATACTATCTCCAAAAGGTTTTAACGACCTTTTATTTAAAAAACGGTTTGATTTTTTATGGCATCAATTTTTGCACCCAGGCTTGCGGTATTACTCATGAATTTCAATAGCTTCCATATAAGGCCGGTTATAGAACAATTAGCAAAAGAAAATATTTTTGGTTACGTTTTCTACCCATACATCACATTTAGTTGGAATTAGGCGAGTATAAGATCCTAAAGGAAAAGCCCTTAACATGCTGAAACATTCGCTTGAAAAACCTAAGCGATAAAAACTTTAATGAAATCTTTAACATTTATCTTAAGTATGGAACCTAAAATATCATGAATGCATTTAAAAGAGCAAAAGTCTATCCGTTTATTAAAACGCTATTTCAGAAGCTTTAAGGCCAACTAAATAACACGACTCTAACTCCTGAACTTTAGTACCAATTGGAAATTCCCCAACCCCTTTCACTTTAGATATTTTAAGGAAATTTGGGTAATGTAGCATTTTTAAGTGTACTACATTTTTTTTATTTCGACTAGTCGCATTTGTACAGAATTTGACCTGCCTATTTTGGCTAATAGAAAAGAATGAGGTACACTAAGAAATGCTTCTTGATACATACGTATGCCAAATTTCATTAAAATATCTAAAGTGGTACTACAGATATTAATAATAAATGATTTATTTTTAAAAAAATTTACCACCCTGTATCTTAAAAGTTAAGACGTTTAGGATATACGTTCATTTAGAGTTTTCGTTAAAATGACCCAAAAATTGCTTTTCCTTAAAATTGACGTCAATTAGAAAAAAACCCCGTATAATGAAAAAAAACCCCAAAAAGCTATTTTATTTCTCGTAAACGTTATTTTTTTGATGTCAATAATGAGAATACCTTTTTTTTAATTTAAGTTGAAGACTTAAAAAAAAAAATTGTTAAGCCCCTTTTCATACAGGGTGTTAAAAAAAAATTCTATTTTTTTGTGAGCTGTCCGCGCTGGCAAACTTAATGTGCCAAATATGATTTAATGGGTTTTTCTAGTAATCATCATATTAAAAAAATTAAATTACGCCTAGTATTTTAAAAGTTATTTAAAAAAAAAAGGGTTTCCCCGGGGCGTCCGTTATGTCCTGTATCTGGGGAAGGTCGTAGAAAAAAGTTTATAGAACTTGTCATAATATTTTTGGGTTTTTTTTGATTTCCCCTGATTAAAAATTTTGGGACAAGTATACAACCCCAAATTCCTCTAATATACAAGATGACCCCAAAAAATATGTATTGTTCTAATAAACCTAATGTTTCACAGAATTGTTGCCTTATCAAAAATAAAATTAGTTTTTTTTAAATTTAAAACAAATATTGAATTGGACTTTTT
>JAHBCN010004748.1:0-60909 GCA_019359885.1 Listronotus oregonensis | reverse complement strand
AGTTTTGGGTTTTTTTTTTTGGGGCAAAAAAGCTTAAGAAAATGGTGTTAAATATATTAAAAAAACCCCTTTTTTACCTCTTATTCGTTACAAAGCATAAGTGCTAACAGGTGGGTGTTTTAAGAAAAAAAAGTTTTTTAAAATTAACCCCAATTTTAAATTTTTTAAAAAATATTTTAATAGACGAAAAAGATTACTATATGAATGGGTTTTTTTTTACATTCTAGAGACTCAAGAGTTAAAGAAACAAAAAAGGTACGAAGTTCGGGCCCCCTTCAGATGAACAAAAAAATGATGCTTGAGAGTGACACTGTGTGTTGCTTTGTTAAGAACTACAAAAAGAAAATTAAAAAACAAATTCCTTAAACGGGGGGAGCTAAAAAAAACAAGCTATCCGTTCCCTAAAAAGCTCGTCAGAAGGAAAAAAGGGGGGAAAAAAGGGGAAATTTTGCACTATGGATAATATCAATATTATTTAGAAAAATTTAAAATTTTTAAAAAAAACCCTTTTTAAAATATAAAATATTTTTTTAAAAAAAAGAATAAAAAAAATTTTTTAAGCAAAAAGTTAAGCTTTAAAAAAATTTCTTTTTTTTTTTTTTTGGGTATAAATATTATTGTCCATACTGTACAAAAACCTTTTTTTTTTATCTTTTTTTTTAAAAAATTTTTTTTTGCCTTTAATTAATCCTGTACCTATCAATTTTTTTTTTTAAAACTTTTATGGAGGCTTTGTTAATTTTTAAATTTTTTATGTCGGGGGGGAACCGTGATTGACTTTTTCCCAATCATCAATCATTAAAAAAAATTCTTGGTAATTATTGACAAAAAAAAATTTTCATTCTATTATGCATTAGTCTTGGATCCGAATGAAAGGCCAGCATTGTCGTGATTTTTTTAATTGTTTGAAAAAAATTTTAAATTTCCCTTTTTTGCAACATTAATCATTGTCTTATTTTTTTTTTCCCCCAAAAAGCTTAAATTTTTTGCTTTTTATTGTAAAAAACAAAATCCCCCCAAAAGAAAAAAACATTAAAAAAAAATTTTGCATTATGTACTATTAAGCGTTTTGCTTTCCCCCAAATTTTTTAATAAAAATAAATTTTAAAAAAAAACGTTTTAAAAAAATTTAAAAAATTTAAAAGGTAAACAAAAAATACGTTTTTTTTGGGGTTTAACTATTCTAATTACTACGTGACAAAAATAAAACGTAAAAAAAACTATTTTTATTTTTAAAAATTGTCGTCTTTTTAAAAAAAAGGGTTTAAAAAGAAATTTTTTGTGTTATGCCCCAAATTTTTCTCCCCCCCAAACGGCAAAGGGCTGAAAAAAAACGAGTGAATAAACCAGAAAAAATATCACAAAAAAGGGGATTAGCGGAGTAGACAGATATATGTAAAAAATAAAAAAATTTTTTTTTGGGGTCCCCGTGACTTTCTCCCCCAAAATTTTCCCCTTTTTTAAAGAAAAAAACGGATGACTTCCCCTTTTTGGGAGGATGTATAATTTATGCCCCTAATCTCAAATGATGGATAATGAAAAAAACCAAAAAAAATTTAAACAAAAAAAAAATTTAAAAAATTTTTTAAAAAAAAAGTAATTTTTTATTTAAAAGGCCTTTTAAAAAAATTTTTTAAAATTAAAATTTTTTTTTTTGCGCCCCCCCTTTTCTTTTTAAAGAAAAAATTTTTCCCCTTAATTTCCCCCTTTTTCCCAAAAAAACCTTTTTTTTTATTTTTTAAAAAATTTTTAAATTTTTTTAAAAATTAAAAAATTTTTAAAAAAATTTTTTTTTTTGGGGAAAAAAAACCAAAACCAATTTTTTTTTTTAAATTTAAAAAAAAGGGTTAAAAAAAATTTTTTTCCAAATTTTTTCCCCAAAAAAAGGGGAAAAAAAATTTTAACAAAAAAAAATGAATATAACCCCCAAATTTAATTCCCCCCAAGTAATGGGACACAAAAGCAAAATAATTTCTTAGGTCAAATAATGAAAATTTTTTTAAACGCCCCCTATTCCAAAATTGATAATAACTAAGATACAGGGTTAAACTTTTAATTTTTTTTTTTCTTTTTTTAATTTAAATTTCTAGCGCTAAAAAATTTTGGGGTCTGGGTGTTGTTTGAGGCGAGAAATTTAAATTCGTCCATTTTTTTTTTGCTTTTTAAAAAGGGCGCCAAAAACGGCCCCCCCTTTTTGTTAAATTTTTTTTCCCCCTAATTACCCGTTAATTAAAAAAAAGTTACATAAACCCCTCGCTTTAAAAAAGTTTTTTCTTTTAAAATCTTTTGGGGCAACTGGGGAGATAAACCCCTTTTAAAGGCCCCCCAATTTTTTTTATAAAAAAAGGGGTTTTAAAATTTTTTTTTTGCATAATGAAAGCCCCTTATAAAACCAAAGGGCTCCAAGAGGGGGAAAATAGAGGAGGACCAAAAAGGTCAGCCATTTTTTGAGATGCCCCAGACAGGAAAACCCCCCCGTTTCATCTTCAATAGACATTTCGTATTGTCATACCAGGGAAAGGGGCGGAAAAAACGGGGCCCCCCAAAAGGGTCATATCTGGTATACAGATGGCCCCAAAAAACCCAAAAAAGGGGTGGGGGGTGGCATTTAGATAAACCCCGGGGGAAAAAATCTTAGTCTCGGGCACCCCCCAGGGTTTTTTCCAAAGGGAAATCGCGGCCCCAATTTGGCTTTGGGAAGGGTTAAAAAAAAGGGGGAAAAAGGAAAAAAAAAATCGTCATTTACTCAGATAGCCAAGGGCCCTGAAGGCCATCGTTCCCCAAAATTAAATTTTCCAAACTAGTCGGGACTGTATACAGGCCCTGGAAGAAGTCGGCTTGGCAAACAAACTTACGGTAGGGGTACCAGGCCAGGGGGCCATCCGGGCCCAAAAGGGCCGACGATCTACCCAAAAAAGGATCAGCCGCGGAAATGATGGGCCCCCACCATTCTGCGTATCTGGGGGGCTTTAAAATCTTTTAAAAATTGGGTGCGAAAAGTTTAAAATTGGGTCCAGGGGAAAAGCGGGAAAGCATTTTTGACCCGCTCCCCAATTTTTTTATCGGACCTACTGACCCCGCCGTAAGGTCAAAAGGTAACGGTAGGTCCTCGGTTGTAAACTAAACAAGCACCTGGAAAAAAAAAACCGGTGGAGGATAGCCGGGGGGTTTTTCCCGGAGGTGAAGAAACAGCCTTACATGTGGGGGCCCTTCGAAGACTATGCAGGCTTGGTTTACTAGGCTTGGGGAGGAGAAGAAAAAACCGGAAGTTATATGGGTGGCCGGGTTTGAGACTCTGGAGTTTAGTTAAGAAGCGGGTTTGGGACAAGGTACTCTAAAGAAATGGAAAAACCCAAAAAGGGAAAGGTTCGTGGTGGGGTTTTTTCCCCATCTCCCTCAAAAAATCAAAATTTTTAATTAATTAATCTAATAATGATATTTTAATACACTGATCGTTTGGGGGACAAAACCCAAAAAACCCCCCAACCCCCCCCCCAAAAAAAAAGCCTTAAATGTCCCCGGGTCACTAGGGATGCCCTTTTTAGGATGGTTTTTGGGGGGTTTTCGGGTTTTTGCCGTAGAGACAAGAATATCACTTGCAAAGTTTGAAAAATTGGAAAAACCCATTTTCCATAAAAAAAATTTGGGGGCCTTTAAAGGCGTTTATCTCGGAAAAGTTGCTCTTAAAAAAATTGCATTATTTTGACCTGAGAATGAGGTATACTTTTAATGAGAGGGATTTTAGTAACTTTTTTTTTAATTAAAGCTCAATATACTAGGCTTAAAAAAAAATTTGCTATCTAAAAAAGGGGGAGGCCGTAGCTGGGCCCTCTAGTAGCAACATCAAAAACATGGACGAATTTAAATTTTCGCCTCAAACAAGCCCCAGATCCCAAATATTGTATCGCCACGTCATTTAGTTAAAGAATTATTACGAATAAACGAAAAAAATTTAAAAAATTTGACCCCCGTATCTTAGTTATTATCAACTTTGGAATGGGTTTAAATTATCTGGAGGAATCGGCGCATGAGTACGGGAAAAATTTCCCCCTCAATTTTTTAAAGGATCCCCTTTATTCCCAACAGAAAAAAGCTTTCCAACCCCCTGGTGTTTGTTTTTAAAACCAAATTTTTAAACAATTGCAAAGAAAAGTTTTTTTTAACCGGGGAAATTTTTTTATATTTTTATTAAAAACAAACAAAAAGGATTCTATGATTTTTACATGTTTAAAATTTTTTTAGATATAATTTTTTTAAAAATTCGAAAAAAAAAATTGGGTTTTTAATCCAAAAACATATATAAAAAAAAAAATAATGAAACAAAAAAATATATTTTTTTATTCTTTATACAATAGTTAATAATATCCTTAATTGAGATTTACATTTTTTTATTGTTTATACAGGTTTTTTGATTGTTTTTAAGGGGGCTCACAAGTATGGGTCCCTTACGTTTGTATCGCCATCTCTTAAAACATACGCTGTATGGCCCGTCTGTGTCCTGAATCATTATTTATATTTTATCTTAAAAACTATTACTTTTTAAAATTTTAAAAAAATATTTTAATAATTTAATTATCTAACATTTTTTTTTTTAATTTTTTTTTTTTTAAATCAATTGTATAAAAGTTATAAAACCTGTATAAACAATTTTGTTTTTCACAGCTCAATTAAGGATATTAATAATATTGTATAAAAAATTAAAAAAATTATTTTTATATATATATATATATATATATATATATATATATATATATATATATATATATATATATATATATATATATATATATATATATATATATATATATATATACATTTTTTTTTAAATATATTTTTTTTGGGGCAAAAAAAGCAAAATTTGGGATTTTTCTAACTTTTAAAAAATATATCTCTAAAAAAAAAAAACTTTATCGTAAAAAACATGCAAACATTTTTATTTGTATTTTAATAAAGAATATGAAAAAAATTTTGGTTAAAAAATAACAATTCCTTGCAATTGTTTAAACAATTTCGGTTTAAACAATATGGCAAGGCCCCGGGCCCCTGCATTTATATATCAAAAAAAGGCAATTTTAAGAGGATCGTATAAAAATTGAGGTCAAATAGTTTTCGGTATATGCCCCGATTCCCCCCAGACTAAATTGCATTTTTGACCTGAAAAATATTTGTTTTCTTGTCCCATTACTTCTGGGCATAAAACTTTACTATTGTGTTTTTTTAAAAAAAAAAATAATAGCCGTTAAGTTAAGAACTAATGCTGTAGAAAATTTTTTTTTTTTTTATACATTTATAAAATAGTGGAGAGAGTTGCTGTTTCACGCAGGGAGGGGGGTCAATCCCCAGCCGAGAAGACATATTACGAAAGTAGTTATTTAAAATAACGTCCGGGTAGCACTACTCTGTTGTCTAAAAGGTGCTGTAAAATGCAATACATACATAATTTAGTGTTTTTATAACGTCGACAGAACTGGGGAAAGGCTTAAACATTAAAAACCCCCGGGCCCACGGTACTGTATAGTGATGGAACCTTCCGAATGATCTTCCGAACGATTTAAAATTAGAAATGTTTTGAATAATCCGAATATGTCTTTCGGATATCCAAATTTTTTGTATTCCAATCACTTTATATGACCTTCTTATCGGATGATAGTTCATTCGATTGGGTTCATTCAAGGTCAACCCTAGTTCGACCGAAATAGGAAGACCTATCAAAAAATGCATTGAAAATTTAAATGTCGGATGCCACATTGTGATTTGTTACCACATAATTTTATATTTAATTATTATTACGCTATTGAATCAAGTAATAACTAAACATATTAGAGATCGAACGCTGTTAGAATAATACCGATACGTCACGGTTTTATACGGGTTTGCCATATGAGACCGTGACGTATCGGTGTTGTTCTTACAGCGTTCGATCTCTACTTGTTGGACATAATAAAATAGCAATGCGATAAAATCTAGTAAAAAAAAAAACAAAACTTTCGCCGCACCACCAATAACAGCAAAACAAATTAAAAACGTACACAAATACGCATGCGAACACAACATCAATCCAACAACTAAAATAGTCTACTAAAATTAAAATCCGAAACAAAATAATTGTTCTTATTATTATTATCTTCTGACAACTGATTCATTCGGAATAATTCGTTATTTCGAAAGCAAACGCTTCGACTTCGGGGTAAATCGACGGTCGGCGGTCGGCGCAATATATCAAATATCGACTGGCGTTGATCGGTCAATGTTTCATATTATGTCGAATGATATTCCGAATATGAAGATCGTCCGGAATACAAATATTCGAATATTAAAATCATCCGAATATGCCCATCACTACTCTAGCACTTGGACATTAATCCTTCGTAATATCGTATAATAACAAAAATAAATAAATAGTTTTTAAAATCACTGTATAATTGTTAAGGGTAAGCCTAAAAAATTAATAAATAGCATTTCTTTTTCGGTAAGAAAACGTAACTTATTTTTAGTAAAAACCGTCCCAAAAACTTCACACCACGAATGTAAAGGAGGTTAACGTAACGACAATCTTACATTCTCGATTTCGAGAAAACGCTGATAAAGACACATGAATTTAATATTTTTAGTGCTGACGCAAAGCCGAATATTAGCCTCGTAGATTGATTTAAGGCATAGAGCAACATTTTTGTGTTTTTTTTTTAGAAAAAACTAAAGATAAAATAGCCGTAAAAAAGAAAATTCTATAGTCAAAACTTAAGCTTTGACTTAATTTATTATACTAAACATTCTAACTTCTCAATGAGAATATTAAAAATTTAATACATAGGTTTCATTTTAAAGTCTTTAGTCCTATAAAAATAAAATGATATAAAAAAGTAGTTTATTTGACAAATATTAAAACTTCTTAGACTTACTTTAAATTATTTATGAGTACTTATAGAATCAAATTATGCAACTTGTGTGATGTTTCTTCCTGCAAAATGTGTTTGGTCAATTTTCCGCAAAATTGGTAATGGTAAAGTCAAATTAAATATTTTTAAAAAAGTAATTATTTTTAAAAGGCAAAAAGAGAGACAAAACTTGGAGTCATAAAAAGTTAGCAGGTACCCATGATAATAATACAGTTAAAAAAAAAACAGAATCTTTGTGAAACCATTCGCTGATAAATCGCGACCCTTTTTGCACGAAATTCCTGAAACCCTCTAAGCCATTGTGTTTCTTAAATGTGACAATTTGTTAATAGCATATCGCTAATTTTAATAATTTGTCTTGTATAAACTTTTGCTTTTTATAATATTTTACTAAATATTTACCCTTCTTGAATATTGCAAAACAACTTTTTAAGACTACATGTAAATATTAAGTAAAAACATAACGATTAATGTTTTTTACTTATTTTTAAGATATTAAATTGTTAAGCAATAAATTTTCAACCAATTAAGCATAATTTAATCGTTGTTGTTCCTAAAAAATAGACTTGCTCAAGTAGTCTTGTCAGTTTGTGGGGAACTTACATTACTTTTTTTAAAGGAAATTCCCATAAATCACAGTTATTAAAGGCGTGGTGCTGTAAAATGTATAGAAGAAGCTACCATGTAGTAAAATTATTAAAAATCAGTTTAATGCAATTAAGATACCTAATTACTGAAGTGTTATCTGATTAGCTGTGTGAGAAACTGTCTAACATTAGCGGTGTTTGCGTTTTCTTCCAGTGATTGGTTATTTTTATGGCTCGAATGGATGGGCCTAGCACTTGGCGTTCTTTAAGGATGTATCTGATGCTAAACCAATTTCTACATTCTGCGCACTCTGATTTTTAGTTTTTTCTTTGATAATATTTTCATGGGTTAATTTCGTGTGTCCCACTCTGAGTCTTGTTAGCATCAGTGGGTCTTTTCTTATTTTTGGACAATCTTTCTGTTAGAGTTTAAAAACTAATGCTTCGTCTACTTTAAACCTATTTTGCGGCAATTAAAGAGATCAGATAAGAGGATTTCATTTTTAAATCCTAAAAAACCCAAGATGGAAATAAATTTTAAAAAAATCTACATCATTATTATTATTATTCTTAATTACTGCACAATAAAGAAACTACTTCTCTGCTTTTTTTATTTATTAAAGGACCAAAATATTTTGATAGCGGATGACGATTCAAAAATCTCAACTTCTTTTATCTAAAAAACGGCAAATTAAGTCTAATTTTCCAACATATTTTATTTTATAAAATCAATCCTGTATTAAGTGTTATATTAAAAGTTTTTAAAAATGTTAACACTAACATTAGCAATAAAAATCACAGATAACAAAATGGATTTTAATAGGTTATGCCTTTAAAAATTGACAAAGTTGAAAGTAGTTTATTTAAAATATATTACACTTTTTATTTACTAATGTTTTATTAAAATTTTGTTGATAAATATAAATTTAATTTACAACAATTCGACCAACAATTAACAGAATCTAAAATTTGGCCTGAACTGAAAAATCTTAAGAGATTTAGAATATATTCATTAATTTCTTACTTCTACCATAAATTTTAACACTATATTTTTACAATGCATTTAAAAACTGTAGTTTTTTAAGCAAACTATTTTAATTTTTCATCTAAAATCAGACTGCCTAATATTTGTAAATTACTTAGCAACACTCTGTATAGACATAAAAATGTTTTAAGGAATAAAAAATCTAAGTATATGACAAAGAAATAAAAGTGTCAACCCTCTTCAAAACAAGTATAAAATGCACCCTTAGGGCAAAGGTGCTAACTGCCTATTTTACGTCCAATTAAGCTTTCTAACTAGATAAGTTTTGTCGAAGAGATAAATAAAAATGGAAGAGTGCGGAATAATTATCAAGTCAATGTTCTTGGATAGGTTGCGCTGTGTTTAGAAGTTGCATAAATTAGTTTGGTGTTGGTGACTGATCGTCACGAAAAATAAATTTACAGTAATGTATAATAAAAATATAGTAATGAGCGTGTAATATTATCATCTATTTAATGTAGTTATATAGTTTACAATAAAGTTAAATTAAGCATACAAAGTAATTTAGTTTTAAGAGTTCTATTTGCTATCAAGAAATAATAACCACGACGAAATTAGCAATGGCAATGCGATAAGTAGAGTTACACGCACTATTTTTAGTTCGGTTTCTAGTGCGGTAAAGTGACAGTTTCTGCAAAATTTATTTTTATTGTTTGTCTTTTTTATAATTTTAGAAAATCTTGATAAAAATAGAAGATCTATAAGTACAACAATTTTTTGTTGAGACTAAAACAAGACAAAAAATTTAAAAGTTTAATAATACAAAAGCTAACAAAGCTAAAACTTTATGGTTATATTTGAATTACTAAAGTCACCAGTTTTGATTATTGGCTACTGCATTACTTTTTGGTTTTATGATATAAATAGATCATATTCTTTCTCGTAGCGACCACTAGTCTTTTGCGGCAATAAATTTGCCGTAACGGCTTCCACTCACTTGGAAATTTCCGATTTTTCTAAGCTTTCGTGTGCTGAATCCATGTTTGGTTTGACTTCACTTTTAAGTTAATAAAAGTGACATTAGAATCGATAAAATTGTGATTGCTATTTTGACCCTACCACAAAACCTTGTTGTCACAACAGTATTTTGTGGTTTCGTATTTGAAAAATCGCTGGTGGACATTTTTTTGTCAGATTTTGAAGACAAGGAAAGCATTTTTTTATGAAAAAATAATACTTTGTAATGAATTTAAAATGTTACGGTTGTAAATAAAATAGTGTATATGTCGCAGGCTTATTGTTAAACCGCGCGCAATTGTGTTAAATTCCGACTAGATAAAATCCATCGAATTATAAAAGGACTGACGACATGCAAAGCGGGATGAAATTACTGACTGCCAATCTAATGAAATAATAAATGTTGCAAAAGGAAAAAAACAACTTCTTTAAGAGTAGCTCTATGAATATTTTTTAAATTCGATAGACACGGATTTAAAAAGTGTTCTTGTAAGCCAAGCAAGTCATAGTCATATTAATTAGGACAAAAAAAAAGTTTTATCCTGTTGTAATATTTGTACTATATTCAATTCTCCTGACCTGCCGTCAGTCGTATTATAATACAAGGGATTTCATCTAGTTATATTTCAAAATAATCACGTGTAGCTTGATTTTAACACATAAAAGGTGCGTTTATACCAAAGTTGACAACTAAAAGTTGACAAAGAAGTAAAGTAAAATACTTGCTGCCAAAAAATTGGCGCGAAAGCCTTAAGCAGTGGTTCTCCAATTCTGCACTAGTTCTCTGCAAGTTGCTTGCGCAAAGCGTGCAGCAACAAATCTTTCACTTTTAGTTGTCAACTTTCTTTGATGTTTACCGACCCTCCGTGGGAAACCAAAATTTAGTGGAAGATTTGTCTCTTCACAAGTGGAAGACAGAAAAAGGTGCTGTATTTTGTAGAAAAAGCAACAAATTGCCGCAACTTGTGAAAAACTTAGTGAAAGACTTTGGTGTAAACGCGGCTTAAGACTATAAAGCGGCCGGCTTATATACGCCTAAAATTATCAGTCATATTGTGATATTTTTAATGACTTGGGTAGTATTGCAATACGCCTAGTCGTATTAAAAAAGCCTAGACGTATTGTAATAAGCCTGCCATATACAGACAGGTCCAGTGTAGTAGAAACATAGGCAGGGAACTGATGAAGTTACTACTGTCCGCTTCGATCGATAAAGCATCGGCATTAACCGAACGAGATATCAGTTTGTAATATGCTTTCGGACGAGTGTGTTGTATGGTTTTAGGCGCGCTTAAAAATTACGAAAAATAAATTTATGCGGTCTAATATGTTGAGAAAACAGTTGATACTTAATACCGTTATTTATTAATAGGGAATTAAATACCAACAGCTTTATTTATTAGTTCTTTAATTGCCAAAGCAGAATAAAAAGTAAGTTCTCTAAACCCAAAACTCATTTCTAAAATTAAAATAGTGTAGGTTTTCACGAGACCAATATCGAACTTAAGTTGGATTATGTCGATTTAATAATGGAAAGGTCGATTCATCGGTGAAAACAATCGATCTAAGAAAGTTTTTATCTGTATTTGCTCTTTCCCTTATTAATTCGCAAAACTCCATACAAAATTGGTCTTCGGGAAAAATTTCATGTGTTTGTCGAGCCTTGTAGGATCGGAAACCATTTTTTTAAGGACTCTTTTATCTGTAGTAGGCGATGAATCTGTTACCTCAGCAAGTTGTCTTCTGGTTACAGTGGGGTCTTGTTTAGAATAACACAAATGAATGCCCATTTTTGTACTCCCTTACAATTTAATTCCCGTTCTTCATTTACGAGTTTCTGTTTTTTTATGTTTTTGGGGAGACACACACCCGTGGGTCTCAAAATTTTGGATAATTCTATAAATTGTTTTCAGACATGGTATAGGTCTGTTTTCAAATACTTCGGGAAAAGATTCTTGAATTTGTCGATATGATTTTCCTTGGAAATACCATTTTACAATTTGATCCTTTTCACAAAGTTCGAAACGAGTTTTCAAAAGAACTTACCTCGTATTTGCAATGGCTGCGGCTGCAAGAAAGCACATAATATTTAAATTCAAAATTAAATTTTCAAAAACATTTCATATTTATCGCATCGTTTTTGCGAGTTTTGTTTTGCTAGCTCGAGTCAGGCGAATGTAAGTCAATTCGCCTAAGTGATTCCTATGTTTCTACTACAGTGGACCTGTCTGTATGTATATCTCGTGCGGCAATGGTTTTTAGCGCCTTTAAGTGTTCGGCTCGGTTTACAAACGTTTTTACGGCACTTATTTTATAATTTACCATTATTCTTTTAATATACACTTAAACACAATATTTTTGAAGATTTAAAAATTGACATTTATTTAAAAATCAGTGATAAAAAGTTTTTCTTATAAAGCAGATTTTAATAAAGGTATTGGAAATCTTAAAACTAAAGAATAACAATTTTTGCACTTCTAAGTAATTTTTATAATTAGAGATCGAACGCTCTTAGAATGACACCGATACGTCACGGTTTTATACGGGTTTGCCATATGAGACCGTGACGTATCGGTGTCTTTCTTACAGCGTTCGATCTCTACCAATTATCTTAAAATAGTTAAGTTCCCATAGCTTTTAGTAAGCACTTAGTACTCCCTAACAATTTAATCGGATTTATTATCTAATTGGGTATCTATTATAAATATAATACGTGAATTACCGATACGCTGTCATAACAATAGGGCGCAATTAGAATTTCTTTTATTATATTACAGGAAAATCAATGTAAAAGAAGTACTTACAGATTATTTTTCGGTAAAATTGGTATTGCAGGTTGTTTTAGACATAATTTATTAAATAATATTAGTCAAGATTGAATTTGTTAGCTTTATATTTTTGTCTTTATTTAAGGTCAAGACTAACATTTTATTGGCACACACTTATCTATACAGGGTGTTTCTTAATAATATGCTAATATTTAAGGGAGTGATTCTGGGACCCATTTTAAGAAAAAAAACTTCATATCAATGTTTGTCATAAACGTCTTATCTTTTGAGATACAGGGTGTTAAAATTGTAAGAAAAAAATATTTTTTTATTGTCATTTTTATACCACTATAAATATTTTTATGAAAATTGGTGTACAAGAAAAATTTAACAGTGGCGTTCGTACTGGACTCTGACTAGATATTTTTAAAGAATAAAGTAGTACGCCACTGCTTTCTTCTAAAATAAAAATTAATTTTGGAGTCCCCGGTCAATTTAAAACAAATTTAGTTACATTACTTTTTTTCGTACGACTTACCGTTTTTCCATAAAAAAATAAATTCACTTATTTGCATCTCATTGGATGAATTACGAGACAAAACGACATGTAACTTTGAACAATAATTTATTTAGTAAAATAACTTTTAAACGTCGAAATTATGAAATTAAGATAATCTACATACATTTCGGAATAGTAACAGAAAATTACCCTGACGGCACAAAGAAATCAATTATATCAATGACACTAAAAAAATATATATATTATTAAATTTTTAACACCCTGTATCTCAAAAGATAAGACGTTTAGGACATACATTCATATGAAGTTTTTTTTCTTAAAATGGGTCCAAGAATCACCCCCTTAAATATTAGCATGTTATTAAGAAACACCCTGTATAGCCTTAGTCAATAATTGGACTTAAAAATAGGCTTGAACTGTACAGGGTGTCCATATTTCGTTGTAATTGAAGGATATCTCGGTTATTATTAGAGATAGAGACTTGCGGTTTTTGCGAAGTATCGCTACCTAGTGATGAGCAAAGCAAGACCAAGACCAAGACCGGGCTAGTCTTGGTCTTGGTCTTGGTCTTGCAAGCCTGGTCTTGGTCTTGGTCTTGCAAGCCAAAAGAAGGTCTTGTTCTTGGTCTTGGTCTTGCACCACCCGGTCTTGGTCTTGCTGGTCTTGCTTTTTTTTGTAGTAATTATTTATACGAAGTAATGTTAAATAAAACATATTTTTTTAGTACTTAAAAATGAATAAAAAACAAGACTATATTTTTTGCTTTAAAATTTTAAAATATCCAAATTTTAATCTTACACATACATTTAAATTATTTGATTACAAAGTATATTTTTAATGTAGGGATTTATTTATTTATTGTGGTCCATTTTTAGTTGATTTGAGACACAACCTGCTTTTATACATTTAGTAACATATAAAAACATTTAAGTAATAAGAATTATTTAAATTTTCTTTGAAAAAACATATAAAATTAAAGCAAATACAAAACTGTGTAGAGTGTGAGCAGAAAAAAAGACTATAACTAACCAGATGTGACGTGAAGTTTCCGTTAGAATGATTCTGATACGAAACACAGGTTTCTGATTTAAAAAAAAAGTTATTCAAGGAACTTTTCAGTTCATATGAACTTTTTATCTTCAAATTAGTCAAACATTTGCCGTACAAAGTTTATACAAATACGTTATAAACATTCTACATTTACAAGGTGGCTCAATAGTGTGACAAAGCTCCAAATCTCCTCTTATGATAGTGAAAATCTGAACATAAAAAAATTATAGAAAAAAAGGGCGTGAATGTGAAATTATTTTTTATCCTAGAATTTTCCGAAGAATCCACTGCCACTCAAAAAAACTTCCTAATTTTTAACTTTTAACCTAAAATACAAAATTAATGGAAAAAAATCCATTAAAAAAATGGCCATCCTGTATATTATGCTGGAAATTGTTGAACTGTCATAAAGGAACAATGTCGACGTAGATTAAATATTAAATATCATTTTCGGTTTTGACAAAAATGACGTCATCATTATTCTTTTGGTATTGTTTTGGCTTTTCCATCTAAACCGGAAGTGATATTTAAAATCCATTAATCTAAAAAGAACTTCTATTATATGACAAATATATTTTTTATTAATCCATCACATTTATATCTTAGTTTTAAGATGTAATTTTATGGTGCCGCTTCTTACAGTGTGGAAGAAAAATAATGTATTTATGCATTTAGGAAATCTTTGATTTACCCTGTAAGCGGCATTACTAGATAGCTAATTTAACATCAGAAATATGAAAGTAATTTTTAGCTTCTATAACTTGTATACCCCTTTTGTCTGTCGTGAACGGTTTCGAAGATATCGAGCTTTGTCGGACCATTGAGTCACCATCTCAATATTTTTGAAACATGTTATTGAATTAACTCGTTATCGTCGTTAGAGAACTGTATAAAAGAACAAAGTAATCGATTTAATTATTATTTTATCAAAAAAAACCTGTTACTTATTAAATAATCGCCTTTTTTGTCAGTTCTTGACAATTTTTTTTATATCTGTATAAAATACCTCTATATATTGAATATGAACATTGAAATTTATAATATTAAAAAAAAATCGCATAAGTGCAAGAGTCTTGCAGGTCGGTCTTGGTCTTGCGTAGTCTTGCACTCCTCGGTCTTGGTCTTGGTCTTGGTCTTGCATACCCCGGTCTTGGTCTTGGTCTTGCGAAAGGGTGGTCTTGGTCTTGGTCTTGCTGCAAGACCAAGACCAAGACCGCAAGAGCAAGACCGGTCTCGCTCATCACTATCGCTACCTTTTGATAAAGCAAAAGATGACACTTAAATATGTTTTAAGGCTCATTTTGTTGTTGACATATAGGGCAATTTTTTTTCCATTTTTGAAATTCCTCTCCCCTTCTTATTTCAGTTGTCTTAAAACTTTCAATAAAAGCAAAAACTAATAGTAGTAGGCATTTTTACGTAGAACTCAGTGATATAATTAGATTTTAATCAAATTTAATATTTTTTGAGAGATGAACCAAATATATGATTTTTTTTTTATGAAACACCCTATATGTTTGACGTTGTATTAAAGACTTTATTAACAAAAGAACATAGATGCCAGTCAGTCATCCATATTTTTTTTAAGTTTACAGAAACATCTGAGTTGTACCAATATATTTAAAGTTATTATCTTTTTTTATTATTGAGTAAAGGTATTATTTTTTATTTCTTATTTGCCTGACGGTTTATTGTTATTTCATTAGCTATCCTAAAAGAAGGCATCCACATCAAGCTAATTTTTTTAGAATTATAAGAAAGCTTATAACATTTGGATCCTTTATAAAATCATGCTTTAAAAATAGACCTTTTAAGAAACTAAAACAAAATTTAAATTATATTTATAAATATGGGGAGGTCCGCTGCTTCTGTGGTAAAGTTGCAATTTGCAGAAACGTTTAAAACTGAACTTTACAAGATTCTGTTGCACATTCAAGTTAGCACTGTATATGGAAAGTATTCCCGAGGCCAGTTCTTTTAAGTACTGTTTAGGGAATTAATTTGTATGTTCTGTATTTTGTATGATATTGTAATATATTTTGTTTCAAAAAAAAAACAAAACTACCAAATTTAATTTACTTGTCTGAAGAAAGTCTTATTCGGTCTGACACAGTTCAACGGAATTTTTTATTAGGAAAACGGTACAATCGACCCACTCTAAGTATCCTAAATAAAATATATTCTGAAATATTATTTTAATGCCTAACAAACACTTTCTTTACAATATCTTTAGTTATTAAACATCTCCATTACCATCACTATTTTCATAAAAAGTCTAGCCCTCTTTTCCAATGTTGAAGTGTCCCCTAAAAGACAAGCTATAAAGCACTTGTAAAAAATAGGGATTTAAAGAGACTGTTAAAGTCATATACTTTTTAAAATTTATCCTGTTAGAAAAATTATTATATCAGTTGATTTATTTTTAATATTGTCATTTATTACTCAAAATAGATTTTCAGATCGTGTAAAATAATCTCCAAAAATCCCAAAAAAACCCTTAGCAGTAAAAAAAACATATGCATATTTAGGTGTTACCGTATATTTACTTAAACCTAAGTCATAATAATGATAAATTTCATATAGTGATACTTTGTTTCTTGTTTATGCTTCTCCAAAACGTATAAAAAAGCATTAAACATAATAATATCTAAACAAAATTCCACAAATCAAAAATCTGTCAACATGCATTTCACACCTTTCAAAATAAAAAGAAAAACAAATAGCCCATTTTAAAACCATGTTATTTTGCTACTACATATATATTCTTGTATCTAAAAAAAAGTCTTGTGGAGCACAGGATCCAAACTCTTAATAAGACAGGTTCTCAAAGATAAACCCAATAAACAACCGGATTCCAATAAAAATCGCCAACATTCGAAACAAATGTTGCTTTGACTGTTTTGTTTTATTTTTTTATGGGCCACGAAGAATACTTGCCATTTAAAGAGTTAATTGCAACGAATTCTTTTGAGACAATAGAACACACAGGTTGCTGGCAAATATTGATTTATGTACTGGTGAACGAAGCAAAATTGTCGTGACATTAAAATATAAATGATAATTGACTTCCTCTTTGTAAATTATTATTGGTAATATTCGTAAAGTAATTATAATTTGTTTGATTAATTATACCACTAAAATTGTAGTTTCTTGCATAGACAATAGATAAGCAATTTAATTAAAAAATCAGATAAAATATTTAAAAAAACCATGCAAAAATTACTTTACTAATATTTTTTTCAATCCCACTGCAATTATATTTTCGCCGCACGAAAAGTGTCACATTTTTACTCAAGACATAATTTTATCACTTTAGATAAAATTCGACGGTGCTTTCTCTACAAAATACAGCAACTTTTTCTGTCTTCCACCTGTGTAGAGACTAATCTTTCACTAAATTTTGGTTTTCCGCGAAGTGTCGGTAAAAATCAAAAAAAGTTGACAACTAAAAGTGGAAGATTTTTTGCTACGCGCTTTGCGCAAGCAACTTCTGGAAACCTAGTGGAGAACTAGAGAACTACTGTCTAAACCTTTTGCGCCAATTGTTCGGCAACAAGTTTACCACTTGTTGCTCTAAATTTAAGAAGAGCAACTTTTAGTTTTTTACAATTGTCGCTCAAATTAAAAAAGAGCAACTTTTAGTTTTCTACACACAATCTTTCTTCAACTTTTAGTTGTCAACTTTGGTGTAAATACGCCTTTATAAATACCGTCGAATTTTATCAGAATTTTTTTTTTGTTATGACCATTTTTGTGTAAGTTGCAAATAATCTACGGAATAACATCTAAAAAAACAATATAACTCTATAAGGGTTGCTTATTATATATTTATGTTAATTAATTTTCCCCAACCGCTGTGTTCAGACATTGTCGTTGTGGTTGGGCCCAGTAGGATCTTTTGGAACATGCGCTAGAGTTGCTGGTTATCGGCAACTCTTTTGGCTAGCGTATGGAACGGGATCCGAAGCTAAGATGAACACACAAGGCTTAACACAAGGTGTTAGCATACCGTGCTGATGTGTGAATGACATCCTGTACCTTAAACATGTGTCTCCACGGTGCCTCTGAGATACAGGGCGACCTCTCAGAGTATCTAGCCTTACTGCGGTAATGCGGGGCTCTGCCGTGATGGACTATTACTTCCCTAGCTCCAAACGGAAAGCGGATAGAACCGCTTTCATGGAAAAAAGTGACAAAGGTGTGCTGATCGAAACGGATAAATCCGTTTCGAGAGGTGCCACTCAAGGTCAGAAGCAGACAAAGGTGCGCCCACCGAAACGGGTGAATCCGTTTCGTAAGGTGCCCCTGAAGTCACCGGCGCCTGTTTCACGGGTAAGAGCTAATCCATCCCGAACAAACAGGTGCTTAGGAAGGGTTCTCTGAATCCAAACAGAAGGCGGATAGAACCGCCTTTATAGGAAAAAAGGGTTCCCTGGCTTTAAACAGAAAGCAGATAAGACCGTTTTCATAGGATAAGGCCGGAGATGCGGCCTCAGAGAGAACATCTGGTTCCTTTAACAGGGACCTGGTAGCCACCCACGTCATACTCTCCAGGAGACAGGGACACCAGAACACATCAGAACACATTGTGCTCGTGTCCGGTAGAGACACGAGTAAGAGGAGATGTAAGAACTCTCTCCCAATCTGGTATCGGATTCATTAAAAGTCCGATCCTATTGGGAGGAATATAAAAAGGTGTTAGCCACAATAGACCAAGCGGTCGCAGTAGACGGCGCAAAAAGTCCACTCATTTTAAACCTACCTAACTACCTACCTAATTAATTTTCAGAAAAGTGAGTAAGCCAAAAAAAAACTAAACAAAAAATTGTTTTTTTAAGCTCAAAATCTAAATAATTTTTACAATCCTAATGAACTAATAATGGCCATTTTCCAGGGAAAAAAGTTATGTCATTTTTTTTCCGGGATGTCGATATACCAGGTGACATAGACGTTCAGTAAATAATAATTTCGGATACACAAGACGCTGTAAGCAAATAATCAAAATATTAACTATTCATTCTAATCCAAATTGATAAAAACTTTTGCAGTATTTTAAAGTATGGGACAAGATGCATCTAACAATTTTTCATGAACACTAGAGGGGAACTAGAGCAATAGGTAATGGCATCCCACACAAAATTCAACGATGTGGTAAACATGCATTTTAATAAATAACAACAATTTCGGCCGAGTAATGAACGCTCTGTTAAAGTTAATAATGGGCATAACAATTGTTAAATTTAACAAAAAGTGAAAAATAAAAAAGCTTGACAAGGCAGCACATTTTTAAACATTTCATGGTAACTAGATAACAAGAAATAGTTTAGTTTGGAATAAAAAGTTTAATAATAAAAAAGGGCAATTAAAATGTGAAATCGTACAAAATGCACTTGAGCTACTCCAAACCCTCACTCATCTAAAGTGCGTGTGAAAATGATTATATGTATATGCGCTGTTTCTAAAACCAAGAACATCTTTTCATTGAGATGCAAAAATTCTTAGATCAAGTTTTACACCCTAAAGTTCGTTTAACTTGGATTTCGATGAATTGGACACACACCACATCGGGTCTCTAACGGTTTTTTTTAGTACCGCATGTTATAATTTTGGACACGCCTAAACCTAAAACACAATATATAAATATATGTACCTAATAAACATAAAATGATTTTAGATCTTGTGATTTAAAAAGGTTAGATGGATTATAAATTATAAAGACCAGTTAGTAATAAAATTCTTGTAAATAAATAGTTTTACTGATACGTATTAAATTAAAACATTAATTTTCAAGGCAAATAAAGCAAATTTTGGTCTACTCTAGATGAATCTACCTACCGTGTAGTAGGCATGAATTATATTAAAGGACCTGTTAAAAACTCAAATTTAAAGAAGTTCTACAGTATTGGTCATTTGAGCTATCTATTAATTGGGCTTCTTGTTTTTGAAGAAAATACATAAAATTACTTTCTTGGAGTGTCGAAACAATTTTTTTCATATTTGATGCTAGGTAATAGTTTTTTATTTTTTTTAATATGTTTATTTGATTTTGAATGCAAAATCCTGAACTAAATTATTTTTTGACAAATAGTTAACATTTAAGTTATGCTCTTTTGCCAAGAGTGTTTATTTTTACCTCTGTTATATCTAACCCATTGTTAAGTCCATTGCTAACTTTAACAACGCGTTCAGCACTCGGCCGTTTGTCTTGCACCAGGTCACTTTCAGATTTGGGCTTAACCATTATTAATCCTTGAACTTAATTGGGATTGGTCTCCCAAGACTACTGAATTTCATTCTTGATTCTTAAATAATCGTCCAAGGTAATTAGATACCTTAATGTTCTACAGTTAGTAATAACACCCAGTATCACCACTGGCCCGAAAAAAGTCCAGATCCTCTAATTTGAAGATGGAAATATTAAATTCCAATGCTTCTTTTATAGGTCTTGTTTTCAACCTTCTATCGTTTTACAACCACGTCGTGCACATAACCTGGTTGTTTGCATTTGTGCTTTCTGTAGACATACCTAAATCCACTTTTTCAGCATTTTTTAAAAATAAAACTCCTGCCTCCCGCAACTCGATAATTCATTCACGGTTAAACTCACTGAGTTGATGCAAATTTGCTTTTTTGCACTTCGAGCATCGTTTAAAGGATGTTTAAAATTCTAATCTGCTAGATCCCAATGACTACTGTAAATAAAAATTGCATTTGCTGGCTAAGTTGCAAATCGGCACAAATAAGCAAAACGTTCTAAGCTAATTACCCAATTTCAACAATCTTAATTCTTAATAGCTTATAAATTATTCTGGTTAATTTTAATGATTAAAAACCTTTTTCGGTTATAAAAACAAATGTGTACCGATGCTTTAAGAAATAAAATTTTATTTTAAAGAAAATATTCCCATTAAAAAGGTTATAAAATAGAAAGGTGGATATAAAAAGAAAAATTAAATCAAACCGAGACGTTTATTGCTTTTCGTCTGATTTAAGTATAAAACAATAACTTCTTTTAAAGACAATGTTTGCCAATCTAATAAAATATACATTATATATAAAAGTAACAATAAAAACCAAAATGTTAAATTAAACTTTAGTTTTAATAATAAAAAAGAAAAATGATGTAGTAGGGTTATAGCTAAAAGTTTTAAAATATATGCAAAGGTTAGGCTTAATATGCATACGTGTTTATATGTAACAAAAGTTTTATATATTTTTTACAAACATATTAATAAACTTTAAAATTTACACAAATTTTATTAAAAATACAATTTTGTAATTTTTTTTAGATTTTAAAACTGTAACAATATTAGCGTACACGTACAATTAAAAAATTATTGACCAAATTTACAGATTACAATAAAGACAAACTTCCGCTAAAGTTGTCTGACACAATGATTTAATATAAATTTTACATACAGATTTTAAATTTTATTTCAAATTTTATTTTTTGTGTATTAATTTGTTTCAAAGTGGCTCTTTTGTGTAAATTTAGTAAAAATTAAAACAAAAGTAACATAGCGTTTTTTAACCGCTAACAAGAGTACGGACTATTTATACCCAAAAAATCTTTCTCAAACGTGCCATCGTCATTGATAGTTCCGGTTGCTGTCTCATCTTCAAAATTTTAATTTAAATTAACAGATTTTGTGTTTAATAGCGACTTAAGTTCTAAATATTCATGAGTCTGACTACATACAACTGTAATTCTTCAAAGTCGGTAAATGGAACTACATTATTAGGTTTCTCTAATTCCATATGTTTACTTTTAACTTTTTTTTAAATAATCCCAATTTAGAAGTAGTAGTTTTCTATGAATATAGTTTCATTTAAGGAGAGGCACATCCTTTTGCTGCTATTTTCATTGATTTTAGGTACTGCTCATTCGCACTAGTGCCGAAATAAAAGAGGTAATTTAAAAAAGTGAAAATCAGAGGTGGTCTAGTCGCTTGGCCTTCTAGATCGCCAAATTTGACATGCTTGATTTTTACCTGTAAGACTACTTAAAAATTTAAACTTTTTAAAATGGGTAAAATATGAAAGATACTAAGGCAAGATTTAAACACATGATTAGAATAACTTAATTTGAGCTTAAAGATTTCGCAGATATTTTTATTTTCCTGGTACAATTTTTTTTTTAAATATGGAATATAAAAGAGCAGGTCGTTTTTAAAAATAAAGTAATATAAAGAGCGTGTCATTAAAAAAAGCTTGTACTTCTATATTTTGTGAAATGTAATCAACATGTATAACAAACGTACATACAAATTAAGAGATTCGTCAAAAAGGTAAATGACAATTCACACTTTTATGTGCAAGTATTGTGGTTTTGTTTTTTTTTTATTGAAATAACCTGTTTATTCACCCCAAATCATTTTCCCCTTAATTATGAACACAAACCCTTCATAACCCTATATTAAATACATAAACTGCAACCTTGAGACCAAAAATATGTAGGAAGTTTTACAAAAAGAAATATCAACTTTGGTCTAACACATTTTTTTAAGAAACTTTTTATATTGTAAACTATCTTTAAAATGTAATTGTTATATAATAATATAGCTCTTGGGTCTTACTAAAGGTGATTTAAGGCTGGATTAACCAACCCTTAGTTTATCCTGAAAGTAATATTATGTTATAAAAACCACAAATACTTATTCTGTAACGGCAAAATCCAGAAAAAAATATAAGTTTTGGAATTTTACTTTTACAGAAAGTAATAGAATATTATGGTATATTTGTAATTTAAAAACCTAAATAACGAAGGAGATATAACTATATAAAAAGCCCATCATATACCTATGTAATTATTTTTTAAATTAACATATTGTTTTGTGATACATCTTTAATTTAATAGTCAAGGCCATGAAGCCTAAAAAGGCCAAAAGTTCGTATTATTTTCCACTAAGACGGATCGAAATATTGTTTTTGCTTTCGCTTCAAAAAAATTTATTTTTTTAAATGTACCTGCTTTGTGAAATGCATTTAAAAAATGGTTTTTGGTTTGGGGCGGCTTTTGGAAGTTTTAATAACTTTGTAAATATGAGTCAGAACTGGCCCAAATCGGGTTCTCGGGGGTTTTGAGGTCGCTAATCACGATTATGATATTCAAATTGATCCACAGCCGACCTGGAACTCAGGAACGCCGATAAACGTCATCTCCGTGAGACTCTCTCAAAATTCACGCAGGGAAGGAGAGAAACTCGACGCCCGGGGGTTTTTTGGGTCGCTGAATTCAAATATACCTGGATATCTGGTGCACCGGGTGCGGACCTCATCTCCGAGGGTTTTCCTCACACAATCGAAAAAGACGAACCGAAAATCGTTATGGGTTTTTTTGGGGCGCTGAATCCGAATTTCACGTCGAACACGACCCCCTGAACACCTGCTGGGTCGGAACCTAGACGAGGACCTCATCTTCGAGGGTTTTTCTCACGCAATCGAAAAAGATGAACCGAAAATCGTTATGAGGGGTTTTTTGGGGCGCTGAATCCGAATTTTACGACGGAAATCACCCCCGAACACCTGGTGCCACATTTGAATTCAGCGACCCAAAAAATCCCCGGGCGCCAAGTTCCTCTCCTTCCCCGCGTGAATTTTAGGAGAGTTCCACGGAGATGACGTTCATTGGCCTTCCTCAGCTCCAGGTCGGCTGTGGTTCAATTTGAACATCATAATCGTGATCAGAGACCTCAAAAACCCCCGCGGGGTTGGGCCAGTTCTGACTCATATTTACAAAGTTAAATCTTCCAAAAGCCGTCTCAAAAAAATACATTTTTGGAATGTATTTTTGGCTGCAGCAATGCAATTTGCGTTTGTATAAGTCACAAAGTAGGTACATTTTTTACAAAAATTTTTGAAAGCAAATGCAAAAAACTGCATTCCGATCCGTCTTAGTGAAAAAAATTCCGAGGTTCAGTACTTCATTGCCTCGACTATCAGGTATGTCTTATGAAATTGGTACTAAAAAAGGATGCTAAAATGTACAATGAAATAAAAAAAAAAAATGAAAATAGGTTTTTTAAGGTTGCAGTGCTAATTTTTACAGTCTGTAAAATTAAAAAATGCCATAAAAGTTAAATTCAGTGCCTACTGGATAATATGTTAATTACCGTGACATTTGCTTAACAAAAAGCAAAAAATCATAAAAATTATTGTCTTGCAATAAAGTGCCAATTAAATGGTAAAAAACAATTACGTTTTTAGTAATTAAAAAAGAATTTAGGTGTAAAGTGTATCTTTAAAATAAAAATTTAAAAAAAAAATCATTTTGGCATCTTATGAGATGGGTGGGATATTGTGCTTGTCACGAATAAATACGCGTTATTGAAATATGTATTTTAAAAGAACTAGAACTGTAGATAATGATATAGGTGTCTAACTGCAATTACTATACGGGGTAAATCAAATTTGATCCTTACGATTGGGATTTCGAAAACTACAGGAGGTACAAAGATGGTTAATATGCCTAATATTCTAAGTATTAAGAAAATATCCAAAAAAATGAAACTTCTAGATTTTTTTGTAGCCTCATTTTAAAACGAATTTTAAACTAAATTGTATATTAACATTGTCATTTTTTTGCGCTCTCTGATAGCTTTTTCAGATTTCACGTCCGACGTTTCGTCACTCGTCCACCATCATAAACTTTATCTGTTCCTATGGGCGCCATATTGGATTTTTTTGCAGGTAAATACTGTTTTTTATTCTGATTTTAACAATGTTTAACATTTTATACTTTAAAAGTTAATACTTTCTTTTATTTCAAAAAAAAAATATTGTCGCAGTTGGCCTTCCGGCTTTTTTTTTTTTTTTTTTGTTAAATGCTTGAAGAGAGAAAATATATTAGTCCGAGAGCTGGTAAACAAATTAAGGTAAGTTCTTGAGGAACTTTAAAAATTTATGTAATTGCCCTAGAAGGACCCCTTAACATTAAAGTGAAGGTCTGGCTGAAGGTAGCAGCCCCCTTTCAACCCTTGATTTTTTTAAATTTTGAGTTCTTTTTATATGTTTTAAGAAAAATGCTGGTATTCGTATACATTTTTTTCAAGGCAGATATTCTTTAGTCATATGCAGCAACCCCTAACGGCACCCTTTGACAAGGGCGAATTCCACACCTGTAATCTTAAAAGGAAAAAAGGTCAATTTGTAACTTGTTAAAAAGCTCTTTCGATTATTTTATGTACATACCTACGTTAAGCCGTTTTGATGCAATGGTTTTCGAAATACAGAGAGTCCAAAAAACAGCAAAATATCCAATTTTTTGGTACTTAAAAGGAGTTCTAAATAACAACGACCAGACCAATGTAATTTTATTTTAAATAAAAAATATTTTTACGCTAAGGCATGATCCCTAACTGCAACGTCTTGATAAAGGCGCGTTCCATCCCTAAAATTTAAAAACGAAAGAGATGCCAAGTAGCACCTCGTTTTTAGGGAATTTTTTACTCATAATGCTGGACATTAGCTCATTTGGTGCAGCGGTCTTTTATATATACAAGATGCCTATGCAAAAATAAATATGAAATTCTTGTTTTTTTTTATTTATCTATTAAATTGTCTTTTTAACATAAGACTATTAATAAACTTGCTTTAAACAGGATAATTTATTTTTTAATATAATTTACTAGAGTCCAAATTATAGGTAGCTGATCTTTAAACCAAATTGTTATTAATGGAGAAAAAGTTATCGCCTCCTTGATCGCCAAATCTTTGAATTTACCTAACTCGCTCAGTTTTGTGCTTAAAATCTTTCAATTTTGCCATAACTTTTGACCCGAACACTTTTGGGCTTCAAAACTTCTCCAATCGATTCAGCAAGTCAAAAAACGTATTGTTTCGTAACACCTCTTTTAAAAGAACGTATTTTCACTTTACACCTTTTTATTAGCAATTAGGGTCACAAACGTTTCTATGGTAAAAACAATGAAACGTAACTAAGTTAACTATTTACTAGTCAATGTCATCAACTAAACCGTTCGAAAATCGAATTAATAATCACCCTCGTAAAGCCTCATATATCCTTTTATAGCATCGTGGGCAAAAGTAGAAAAATGTTAGCTGAAAGAATTATTTTAATACAGGATGTAAGAAAAATGCAAAATTAATGACTTCAGCGCTCCCGGGACACTTCACAATGGCCTTCGTAATGAGGAAAAACTAAGAAGATTTATCTCAGATAAATTAATAACCTAAATTAAATAATTTTTAATTCTTACATTTCTATTAACTAAACACATATTATTAAAGTCTGCAACAGTATAATACCAGTACTCGCTAATGACGGCCCACGGGACGAACCAACGCGGCCAAAGATCGCAACCGTGATTCGCGGGCGAGTGTAGAGCCGCCATAGCACTTAATTTTTAGTGAGAAAAAACAGGTACGGTTATTTTTTACGTTTTGACAGAGACATCAGGTCAGAACCACAATACAATGTATTTAGCAATAGGGTTAAAATCTTTTGTGAACTATTTAAACTACTATGAACCTAAAAGGGCATTAAGCAAGGCAATTAGAGACTTTATATCAGTAAGGTATTTTAATTTTTGTGACACAAGACCAAAACTTTTATAAATCTTTAAAATTTCATCAAAAATACGAAAGTTGGAATAATATTTAAGGTTTACTTGGTTACTATAAGCAAAATAACTAGGTGCTATTTTACGAAAGACCAACAATTTAAATTAAAATAGACCATATTTTTATTAGACCACTGATATAAAGCGTTTTTTTTTTTTTTATCTTGGGACAGTTCACGAAGGCTGATGCCTAAGTACTAACGTACCGTGGGTGTCTTCAGTGTGGTGAGAGGGAGTTTGTTCACACGGGACTTAAATTTTTGGAGATTGGGAGGAGAAGGAAAAACTTCTGCGGGCAGCAGGTTCCATAGTCTTGACACTCTAGGAATAAAGGAACGAAGAAAGCGGGAAGTTCGGGGTCTCTCTAACTGAACTGTAAAAGGATGCATAAAAGTTGCACTACGTGTTGCTCTGTTGGGAGCTGCCAGAGAAGGAATAATACTGGCCAATTCCTCTGAGCAGAAGCCGTGAAAATACCTATAGAAGAGCGACAGATCCCCTACAGCTAGTCGATGGGCAAGAAGAGGAAGCCTTTCTGTGAGCGTTGGATCATTAATAAGACGAACAGCTCTTTTTTGAATGGAGACCAGAGGGCTAAGTGTTGTAGGGGACGCCATTCCCCAGACATGAGAACAATATTCCAAAGAGGGTCTGATTTGGGATACATACAGAGTGTACAGATTGGAAGAAGAGAAATATTTTCTGGCTCGAAAGAGGAATCCAATCTTTTTTGAAGCTGCCGAAGCTATGGATGAAATCTGTTTGTGCCAGTTGAGGTTATTCTCAAAAGTAACGCCGACTAGATTAAACGACTCTTTGTTCTGCAGAACTTGGCCGCTCATATGTAAGGGATGAACATTCGCAGACTTTTTTCGCGACAGCGAACATGACTGTGTTTTTGAGGCATTAAACTGAACACGATTTTTGGCGCCCCAATCCAAGATAAGTTTGAGGTCTTGTGAAAGAGATATCTGCATTGACCTGCGCTTGTTTTCAAAATCAGAATTACACGGTGGCTTAAGAAATTGAATACTAGAGTGGAGGGTACTATCGTCAGCAAAACTATGAATGGGATTGATTTTGGAAGAGAGAAGATTGTTAATGTGTAGAAGAAACAGCGTGGGTGCCAGCACTGAGCCCTGGGGCACCCCAGCATTAATTTGGTAGAAGCTGGAGGAATGACCATCTACACTAACTGATATACGCCGATTAGAAAGGAAACTGGAAAGCCAAGAGCAAAGCTTAGGTGGAAGACCGTAAGAAGGAAGTTTGTTAAGAAGCCCATCATGCCAGACCTGATCGAAAGCTTTGGATATGTCAAGAGCAACGATCTGGGATTCACCAAGAAACTCAAGGGACTTGTTCCAGTTGTGTGAGACAAAGAAAAAGATCAGCTGTGGATCTACTGTGACGGAATCCATATTGTCTATCATGTAAGATCTTATGTTTTTCCAAATACTTTAAGATTTGGGAATTAATGAATTTTTCCATTACCTTGCAAACAACTGAAAGAAGAGATATAGGTCTATAGTTAGAAGGGAGACTTTTGGATCCTTTTTTGGGGACAGGTTGCACACGTGCAGCTTTTCAACTCTCCGGGAAAATGCCCGTGTCGTAAGAGAATCGAAAGAGGCGAGTTAAGATTGGTGCAAGCTCGGAAGCACATTTTTTTAAAACGATTGCTGGTATGCCATCCAGCCCAGACTATTTTTTAGTATTAAGAGAAGAAAGAATACGCTTGATCTGTTTGACTTTAAAAATTATATCGGACATTTTATGAGAAACTGGGACAACTGTTGGAAGAGGAAGAGTAATAGGAGGATCAAGCGTAGAATTGGCAGCAAATTGTTTGGCAAATAGTTCGGCTTTTCCTTTGGAGGTAGAGACAATTCTATCTTCAGAGATTAGGGGTGGAAAAGAATTTGTGCAAAAGTTCTGACTAATATTTTTGGCAAAGGACCAAAAAGCTTTACTGCCATTTGAGCAAGAGAGAACTTTATCTTTTATTCGATTGTTAAAACGGACTTTTGCATCTGAGATGGTCTGATTATACTGATTTCTTGCTTCGATGCTAGCCTGTCGATTTTCGGGACTGGGGTTTTGAAGAAACTTTTTGTGGGCTTGAAGTTTTAAAAGTCTGGCTTTGTCACAGGATTTAGAAAACCACGGTTTGTGATTTGAAGTTATGGGGTTCTTTTTAGTGTGGGGAATATAGGTCTCAATGCCTAGTTGAATTGTTTCGGTAATTTGTTCACATATTTCTGAAGGGTCGTGAGTAGAAAAACAGGTAGGATTCCAAGGGTAGCTGGCAAAGAAGTCTCTTAGACCATCCCAGTCGGCCGAATTGTAGTGCCAGATGGTTCGTGGCGGCATGCTTTCAGTTGCCTCAAAATGAGTGGAGTATGATACGGTGACCAAACCATGGTCAGAGCGACCAAGGGGAGCAATTACTGATGCTTGATAGAGTTCAGCGGTGAAAGTAAGAAAGAGATCTAGGGGGTTAGAATTATGGGTGGGAACCCTAGGAAAGTAGGTAGGTTCCATAATTAGATTGGTGAGCGTGTTGCTGATTGCGAAATTTTCTGCTGCTCTGCCTTGTGTATCAGTTTTTGTGGAGCCCAGCCAATCCTTATTATGAACATTAACATCCCCGAGGACGATTACTTCGGCCAATGGAAACTGGGAAATAATATTGTCGATCTTTATTGAAAGGAAATCAAAGAACTCGTTGTAGGAATTGTCAGACGGGGACCTGTATATACAGCAGATGAATTTAGTAGAAGATCTGAAAGTAAGTTTAAACCAAAGAATATCAGGCCTACCCGATTCGAGGTTAGAAACCCTAACACAAGCCAGGTCGTTGCTAACGTAAGCACAAACGCCGCCATAGGGTCGAAAAGATGAAATGAGTTCATAACCTGGGAAAAGGAGGTGGTTGGTTGCTGTTTTGGGACTTATTTGTGTTTCGGTAAGGAATAGTATGTGGGGTTTGGAGGATTGAAGATAATGGTGAACAGAGTTCACGTTAGAGTTAAGCCCACATATATTTGTAAACTAAACGATATCAGACTTTTCGATGGTGGCCCCCCAAATGTACCCCTCGCCCGGAGAACCGAATGCAGGGGTATTTTACCTCCGGATAATTTTACGTTCGGGTGTGCCATCATCATTATTTCCAAATTTTAGTAGAGTGGAAAAAAAAAGAAAAAGGAAAAGAAAAAGAAAGAAGAGGAAGAAGGAAAACTAAAAGAGAAAGAAGGAGGAGGAAGAAGGAAAACTGACTCACCGCCCAGAACTCGAAACTTACTAAGACTTCACGAGTCCTTTAAAGGGCAAGTGGGGTGGTACCGCCTCAGGCGAGGAAAGCTCCTCTACCACCTACTGAGCATTTGTAGTATTCTAAGCTTACACATAATCGCTTTTTTAAAGTGTAACAATTTAAAGATATTGTACATATACAGAATGGCATATAAATATTACAAATAACACTTTAGAGTTCTGTCTTACTAGCAAAATTTCAAAGTTTTTGTATTTTAAATACTTCCAACAGGCTTAAAAAACACACAATGAGACCGCGAAGAAGTTTCTACATAAAGCCTGTGAAAAGCTAATTATGCAACTAAGTTACCCACTTTACTGTGGAGCTTTTAAGTTGGTAAGTTTTCCAAAGACATAATTAACAGACGAAGAATCTGTGGAAAAAACGAGGATATATCTTTTTTGGCCCATAATGAGTTATTCAATAGTACATATAGGTTTCGGTAAGCCTTATTATTTGGTATACTTTAGAGCAAAAGAGTGACAAAATATTGCACTGACGTAAAACCGCTGGCCAAGCGTCAGTGGAAATAACGGTGGCATTCCAGTTTTACCGCTGCCCGTCCTGCCGTACCGTAATTCCTGTAGAACTGTTATTTTTATTTTATAAACATTAACAGAAGCTGTGATATATTATCACAGAGTTCCAGTCAGAAAATCCCAGTCAATATATCCCGATCATTAATATCCCATGCCAAAATATCCCATACAAAAAAATCCATGACAAAAACATCCTATAAAAAAATATTCCATTAATAAAATTCCTATGGCAAAAACTTACTACTACAAAAATATCTCTCTTTCCCAAAACTAACCACTATCTTCCATATTGCTAGTACAAACACGTGCTCTGCATTTCTTTGTATTGTAATTAACACATAATTGGAAGGATAAGGATATTTTCGTATTGGTAAGTTTTTGCCATAGGATTTTTTATGGGATATTTTTTATAGGATGTTTTTGTAATGGAATTTTTAAGTATGGGATATTCTGGCATGGGATATTAATGATCGGGATGATTTTAGGATTTTCTAACCGGCCACCATTATCGAGATAAATAAACGTTAATGCAATAGTTAATCCAAGAACAGCTAAATAAAGTAAAAAGGCAGTCACTGGAGAAAAATATAAATATACATATATTAAGTACTTTGTAAAAACTGTTCTATACAATTTACTTTATAAACTTTTGGTTTTATTAAGGTAGGTACATGTGTTGTCTTTAAGGGAACTTTTTTACTTTTAAATTGTGAGACTTTATTGTTTTGCTCCGTTAAGTCGTTAGTTTTTTAAGAAAGTAAAAAAAAACTCGTTGCTATTGCTCTAAAAATAAATTTATTATTAAATTTTAACTGTAGCTTGCTGACATATAAGGGTAATTCTTTGGGAACTAACTTAATGCATCCATATATAAGTTGTTATATAAAAAAGTTTTAACTAAATTTACCTATTTTGCGACTTTCATTGTTTTTTCCAGCGATTCTTTAATTATGATAATCACAAACCTATATTTAACGTTAATGTATTTATTGTTTTTTCATTTTGGTATATAAATAAAATAATGTAAAAAAAATATAAAACTTTTTAATCCTTAACAAACTTCTAAAATTAAAAGTGATAACATTTTATCATCATCTACATTCTAATCTTGTAATTAAATATTTAAATAGAAACATCTTTAGTTTCAACATATTTAAGATATATTATCTATAAAAAAATAAACCAAACAATCTTACAAATGCTAGTTAGATATCTAGGTGACAAGCTTTTTTTTGATTTTACAAGTTTAAAAACTTTTTATGCAATAGCCCATAAATATTCCTATTTAATTTATTTGCAATTTTACCTGTAAATATCTAGCTTAAAGACGTATAAGATTACGGACTCTTTTACTAACATTAAATTTACATGACAATACAATAAATGCTTTATTATCTAAAAAATATGGAATTCTTATTGATCAAGCGGTCAGGTGCACCTTATTCTTTAAAAATAAAAAAATTAAAACTAGGGACCCAATTTAAGACTAACAACAATGCTTAACGTATTATGTTAAAAGATAAATTAGGTCAAAACACAGAGCAAAGTTACTAAATAAAATTAGGTAAGAAACTTATGACAACAGATATGAGAACACAAAAAAAGTAAAGTCAAACACTTCAAAGAAATCCCTAACAATATAAATAATTATTATAACGTTAATTAAAAATTTGTCAGTAAAATTGTATGCATATCTTGACACTAACAACAGCACACTGACCGCATAACCTTTTGAGACAGACCTAACCAAAACCCCATTAAAGGGGCCGATGTAGATCTCACCAGTAGCAGTGTTGCTAAATTTGTTGTAAGGTAATTCTATTTTTAACTCGCGGCTTATCAAAACACAACAGATCAATAGATATAAAACAAGGTATAAACGAAATAAAAATAAATTTATATTTCTTGTTGAAAATTCATATTTTAAATTCACCTATTAGATTTAACCAACGTCTGCACTATGTCTAAAACCAAATTGATTAATCAAAGAAAGCCGTCAATAACGCGCATTACCGAGGTTTATAACCTAGCAATTAAATCAAAAACTGATGCGAATTCGATACCGATTTTTAAGGTTGCGTTTGAATCGTTGGAAGATCATTATGATGAGTTCAAACGATTGCATAACGAAGTTATCGGCCTTATTGATGACGCCGAATTTGACGAGCAAGACATTATTAGACGTGATACAGACCAATTCTATTACAAAACCAAGGCGACATTTTCTGAAATTTTTCCTGATTCAACCTCGGGCTTTTCCGGTAACACCCCGTGTTTAATTCCACCCAATGGGCAAACATTCCAAGATACTTTAGGTCCTTTAAAGGTACCAACCTTCGATGGAAATCCTAGAAAATGGCCCACATTTTTTGATGTTTACACTTCCTTAGTTCATGATAACAAAAATTATTCCGAAATTAAAAAGTTCCAATATTTATTTACATTTTTGGAAGGTGAACCAGCTAATCTTTTGAATACAATTAAATTAACAGCGGCTAATTATGAAATAGCTTGGAACACATTAACAAGCCGTTATCAAAACAAAAGATTATTAGCCTCTACATATTGGAATGCCATTTTTAACGCTAATCCTTTAAAAATAACTCGTCAAAAGAGCTCAGAAAATTAATAGACACATTTTCAGAAAATGTTGCCGCTTTGGAAAACCTTCAATTTCCTGTAGGTCAGTGGTGTTTTCCACTATTTTCAATTCTTTTATCAAAAATAGATAATTCAACCAGAATAGCATTTGAGGTCAAATACAGTGCCGTGGAGATTCCAACTTTCCAAAATTTGATTGATTTTTTAACTAACCATTGCAAGGCTTTGGAAACCGCACAACTTATGCCAACTCACTCCCTTCTACATCAAAAACCAAATGATTCGAAACAATATACTCACAAACAAAGGGCTAATTTTCAAAATCAAAAATTCAATTCACAATCAAATTTATTTGTAAACACACCACAATCACAATCAAATAAACAAAAGCAAAATCAATCTCATTTTGAGCAACAATCTCAACAAAACAATGCCATGAGTAAATGTAGGCTTTGTAACAACAATTCATTCCATTTACTTACACAATGTCCCATATTTATTTCCAAGGCGCCTTCTGAAAGACATGCTTACATCACGCAACAGAACGCATGTCAAAATTGCCTTAGATTCAATCATAAAATACAGGATTGTACAAGTACTTATAATTGTAAAATTTGTAGGTGCAGGCACCACACAATGATATGTAAACAAAATTCTAGCCATTCTAACCAAAATCAATTTAATTCACCCCAAAGTCAATTTAATTCAACACAAAATCAATCCAACTCAACTCAATTAAATCCCAATCAAGTTCAATTTAATTCTAATCAAAATCAAATGCAATTTAATCCAAAAGCAAACCAATTCTACAATAATTCAAATCTAACTTACAGCAACACGAATCTTAATCCAAGTCAAAGCAGGTTACCAATCCAAAATCACCAATCCAGTATCCCTCAAATAACTCAAAATGAATCCTTGTTGTCCAGTCAAAACTCAACCCCATTGCCTCAAACAAATCTGTGGACATCTCTATCGACATCGGCCCAAAAACATGTATTTTATCTACCTGTCAAGTTGAAGTGCTTGATGCAAGAGGCCATTACCAAAAATTCGTGTCATTCTGGATAGTGGTAGCCAGCTGAATCTAATCAGTGAAAATTGTCTACACCTTTGGGACTATCTAGAAATAAAGTATGCATACCAGTTTTAGGTTTGAATCGTTCATCGTCTTCGACCAATGGCGTATCGACTTGTACCATTCGACCAGTAGGTCAAAAGCAACCCAAATTTACATTTGAAGTTCATATTCTACCAAATCTCTGTGCAAATATGCCCTCAATGAAAGTCGATCCTTCAAATTGGAACCATATTTTTAATCTTAAAATGGCAGATGACAAATTCTACATTCCTGGTCCTATAGACATGTTGGTCGGCGGCGAAATCTATAAACAAGTTCTCTTATCAGGGCGAATAGATGGTCAAATTGGTCAACCTACCGCCTTTGAAACCATCTTTGGATGGGTTTTATTGGGCAATACCCAAGACATCATTACTTATCCTTCATTAAATAACTCATGTTTTTTGCTATCAGAACAGTCTTTGGATACAAGCATTCGCAAATTTTGGGAATTAGAAACTATCAAACCGAAAGTTTTCTTATCGCCAGAAGAACAAAAGTGCGAAGACATTTTTCAAAAAACCACTACAAGAGAGCCTTCAGGGCGTTTTGTAGTAAATCTCCCTTTTCGACACTCAGAACCTGACCTAGGGGACACCTTTTCTATCGCATATCGATGCTTTATGTCACTAGAATCTAGGCTTTTAAAGAACCCAAATCTCTACACTTTATACTCTGAATTTATGCGAGAATATCTCACAAACGGCCACATGTCGCCTATTCCTAGTAATGAACCTAAACCAGCTCTAACATGCTATTTGCCACACCATGGCGTTCTTAGACTAGATAAATCCACTTCAAAGCTCCGTGTAGTATTCAATCCGTCAGTCAAGGGATCCAATGGGATCAGTCTAAACGAAACCTTGTTAACAGGACCAAAATTACAAAATGATATCATCGAAATATTACTCAAATTTCGATTCTATCCAATAGTTTTCTTGGCTGATATCAAGCAGCATTTTTTGCAAATTAAAATCAACCCAAAACACAGAGATTTTCAAAGATTATTATGGCGTTTCCACCCTAATGAACCGCTTCAAGAGTACCGTCTTAACACGGTTACTTTTGGAGTAAGCTCAAGTCCCTTTCTAGCAATTCGAACTTTGAGGGAGTTAGCTACTCTAGAGGGTAAAAACTACCCTAAAGCATCTCAAATTCTCCTTAATAACATTTTTATGGATGATTCCTGCGCAGGTGCGAACTCGATAGAGGAAGCTCTCGACCTTCAGAAGGAACTAATTGCTTTGCTTAAGCTCGGAGGCTTCGAACTCCGTAAGTGGGCAAGCAATGATCCTAGGCTTTTGTCCCATTTATCCCCATCAGATTGTCAAATTCCAATTACTTTCGACAGCGATAATCTCACTTCAATCAAGGTCCTAGGTCTTCAATGGCATCCATCTTTAGACATCTTCAGATATTCTTGCAGTCGGTCAGAAAAACCTTGCACTAAAAGAAATATCCTTTCAGCTATAGCGCAAATCTGGGATCCACTCGGATTTTTGTCACCAGTTTCATTTTTTGCAAAAACCATCATACAGAAACTTTGGTTATCAAACTGTTCCTGGGATGAAAAACCTCCAAATTCGATAATTAATCTCTGGAATCAATTTAGCAATGAACTAGAATCTCTTTCTAATGTTACTTTACCTCGTTATATTTTTTCAACTAATTTACAACGTTGCCAACTTTTCGGATTTTGCGATGCATCTGAACTCGGCTATGCCAGCTGTATATACGTTCGCATAGAGTTACCTAACAACGAGATAAAATCAGAGTTAGTCATAGGCAAGTCACGAGTTGCTCCTATTAATACAAAATCTATACCTCGGTTAGAACTACTTGGTGCTACTCTATTGGCAGATCTTTTAGAGGTAGTTATTCGGAATTATTCGGCCTTGCTAGTCATAGACGAAATTTTTGCATTTTCGGATTCTCAAGTAACATTACACTGGATTACGGGTTCACCGCACCGATGGCGAACTTTCGTAGCCAATCGTGTCAGCCATATTCAAGAAACCGTCCCAAATATTCCGTGGTATCACATACCATCTGCAGAAAATCCTGCGGACTGCGCAAGCAGAGGTTTGACCCCAAAAAATCTCAATAATCATCCTCTTTGGTTTCACGGCCCGCCGTGGATAACTTTACCTAAATCTCAATGGAAAATCGAAAAATTCACGGATCAAATCTCAGAAAACGTACCCGAGGAAGTTCTGAAGGAAGAACACCCGACAGTTCTTGCCACATTCAATATTCAATTCAATTATTTTGAAAAACTTTTTCAAAATTATTCCAATCTAAATCTTATTCAAAAAATAATTTGTCATTTTCTTCGCTTTATTCATAACAAGAAAAATTTAACTGAAAAACTTTCAGGTCCATTTAACTCACTTGAAATGCATAAATCATTGTTAGTCTTGGTCAAAAGGGTACAGGAAGACTGTTTTCATGACGTCATTCTTAAAATAAAAAATCAAGAATTGTTACCCAAACAATTGAGAAAACTTGCACCTTTCATAGATGAGGCGGGTTTCCTCAGAGTGGGCGGTCGTTTGAGACATTCTTCAGGAATTCCCTATGATTCTAAACACCCAATACTTCTACCTAGAACACATAGATTAACCGATTTAATAATTAATCAAATTCACACTGAAAATCTGCATCCAGGTCTTAATACAGTCTTGTATCTTCTTAGACAAAAATTCTGGATTTTATCTGCTCGTCGAGCTATTAATCACAATATCTCCCAGTGTGTCCGCTGTTTTAGATTAAACCCTAAGCCGTTTACACCTTACATGTCAGACCTACCATACTTCCGAACCTCGCAGTTAAAAGTTTTTTCTCACGTCTGCTTAGACTACGCAGGACCCATTAACATTATCACTTCCAGGTTACGTTCTAGAAAAACTTTGAAAGCTTACATAGCCGTCTTTGTTGACACCTGTGTGAAGGCCATTCACATTGAATTAGTGTCAGATCTTACAACAGAAGCTTTCATTGCTGCTTTAAGACGCTTCGTCGCTAGACGTGGCGCTTGTATTCAGATAACTAGCGATTGCGGTAGTAACTTTATAGGAGCTATAAAGCAGCTACACGCAATGGCAAAAACAGCGGCCGAGAGTTTAAAAATTCGATGGTGTCTTAACAGCCCCGGCGCCCCTCACCTCAACGGCCTCGCCGAAGCAGGGGTAAAATCAATTAAGTCTCACCTTTATAGAACCATAGGAACTCAAAGCTTAACATTCGAGGAACTCTACACTCTATTAACACAAATTGAAGCTCTACTAAACTCCAGGCCACTCTGTGAACAGAGTTCTGATCCAAACGATTTATCTCCTTTAACTCCAGGTCATTTTTTGACGCTGGAACCGTTGAATTCCTGCCCAGATCAGGACTTATCTCATTTAAAATTAAACACATTAAACCGTTGGCAACTCATCCAACGACTTCACTCGGATTTTTGGAAGCGCTGGAAGTCCGAATATCTCAACACGTTGCAGCAACGCTCAAAGTGGACAGATCCCTCCGTTGAAATCAAAATAAACTCTCTGGTTCTTATCAAAGATGAGTTAAAATCTCCATTGCGTTGGCTTTTGGGTAGAATTGTCTCTGTGTATCCTGGTCCCGACAATCACATAAGGGTTGCAACCGTAAAAACACAACACGGTCTTTTAACACGCCCTGTCGTGAAACTTTGTCCGTTACCAATGATTACACAATAGGTAGACCTAAGACCCAATCGCTTTTATCTAACGTGCAGTCAGTTTAGAATTTCTATTTTTTTGTTACTTTTTTTTATAGTTTCCACTACAATGGAAAATATTTGAGAGTACATTTTTTGTTTTATTCGGTTTAACTCTAAACTATTTTATAAGTTAATGTTAAGTCAATTCAAAGTAAAACAATGTTTTACGAGGCGGGATTAATGTTCGCGCAAGCTTTCGAACTAGCCTTTTGATTTTTCTATGAATTTTTCTAATTATTGTTTCGCGCGTACAATGGTCATACATTTTCAAAATCACGGCACGAGAAGATTCGACGCTACCAAGGTGCGCAATACAGAGTGACGCGCGACAGAGAGATCTATCTCCATCGTGTAACACATCGCACGTTTTTAAAAACTCAACCAAAAATTCAACTCAAAAACTCAACATTATCAAACCAAAATTAAACATAAACCTAAGATTTCATAAACTATTTAAGTGTATTGTGAAGTGAACAAGAACAGGAGCTCCTGTGGGGACAGAAGGCCTAAGAAACTGATCGACAAGAACCAAGTAAGTGCCTCCATATTGTCTTTGTATGGCCCGGTATCCTTACTAATAATTTTTATTATTTTTGCGTACGAATTTTGGACTAGCGCGTTTACAGTCCCGCGGCTTAAATCTATCGAAGTAAAAAACTCAATTTAGTCAAATCACCGCAACACACTATAAAGGTATTTTTAAACAAGATTAATTATGCTTAGTTTTATACGTAAGTAATAAAACAATTTCCAGAATTTAGTAAATTTATTTTTCGGCGATCTTTTTTTTTTACAGATATGTATACAAAATCACGCATTACCAGCTCTTATTATTGCATGATTTTCCATTAATCAACGAGGAATTAAAAATAGACAAGATTAAACATTTGGTATATTTATAACCTTGTCATTTAAATAACAACCTTTAAAACATCTGTCAAGTTGGTTGCCTGTTGTGTTGCATTTCGACACTTTTATAGGGTATCTCCGTAATTGTTGGTGCTATCAAAAAAGAATTATACGTCAAACTTAAAATGGTAAAAATTAAAATCATTGATTTTAGCTCGTTAACCATAAACGGAAAAAATTTTTAAAAATTTTAATTTCAGAATGACCCTATATGTTCTTTATTAAAAGAGGTACAGAAAAATATTTTATACAAAAGTTTCTTTATGATAATTGTTGAATAATCTGCCATTTTCAGAATAAGTATACCGAACATAATTAATTTTTTTAATGGAACACCCTATATATTTTAATATCGAAAGATGCCATTATAAATTTTATTTTTAAAAATATAACACACCATGGATGATATTTATTTTCTATACAATTTATTTAAACCTTATTACTTTAAACCATAGTAGGCTGTGAAACCAAAGCTAATATTCTAGAAACAAAACTATGTTGACATTGTGGCTGGAAAGACATTACACAATATTTTTTAACATACAAATAGTAGAAGAAGTAGTTGGCACAGGAAAGTAAATTAAAAAAACCATAAAAATCTTGAAAGAAAGTTAGAGATTTAGGTTTAGGAAAACAATAACGGAAATCATCACAAATGTTCTAAAGCCCTTCTGTTGTTTTCAATGCACTGTTGACATCTTTTTCGAACGAATTTTAGGGCCTGTATGATGTATAATGGTTTTATGTTTGAAAAAGCATCATAAATTCTTTGATCATTGTTGTCGGGTAAAAATGACCTCTTTATACATTTTATTTTCCAACACTGCCCAAAGAAAAAAATTTGGAGGTGTTAGACCGAAGATCGTGGCAGCCACCCTATAGGTTCCTGTGTTTCTATCCAACGGTTCCTAAAATGAGTATTTAAGTACTTTTATATTCGAAGAGATCTCTATTACTTCATTTAAAGCGACATCATCAAGGATATCGAAAAGGTTTGATTCAAGTATGTCCAGATACCTATCTGCATTTAAATTTTCTTTAAAAAAGCGATACACAAGTTTATTTCAAAATAAAAAACAACTTTTATTTACCCAAAATCGACCTTGTTGACGAACAGGTCATAGCATATGGAGATTTATGGGGTTCCAATGTTTTTCATTATATGTGGTTATAACCCTTTCCATTGTGGTTTTCTTGTTGCATACAGATCCAGGCTCATTAAACTACGCATTAATATCATCACATCATCACATACTTACAACCCACGTTTTTATCTTGGTGTCACTCATTATTTGTTATATCTGACGGTTCTTCGCGCGCATCGATTTTTAGCCCAATAAAGGAAAATTATTTATGTTCTTTTGGCTAGAGTATACACCATTTTAAAATGTCGATTCCTAATTTCAAACTAGCGGCAAAATGCCCATTCTAACAAAAATATTCAACTGGTTTCTAAACGCTTTAAAATCGTGTGTTATTTCCGTGTTTTGTTATATTAAGTACCACAAAAAATATCAGTGGAATAAATGCACAGATATCAGCCTGCAAGGAATATTTAAATAGGCTTTATTATTGTCGCGATAATAACGACACCCATTTTGAGCATTTGATTAAATAAATTATTCCAAATGGTAAAATCTTTATAATTAACACATATTGTTTCTTGTAACTCGCTTCCACCTGCACCGATTTCAAGTTTTTTGGTACGGTTGGATAGCAGATTATATGCCTTGCAATGATGTGTTGCCATTTGACATATCAAAGTGAGGTTAGTTGGAGGTGAGAAGATGTTTGATAAAACTTTATCAGTATGAAATTAAACTTCTCCCTGTATATCTTAACCGGCATATTTTTTTTGTTTTTATTTAGAAAGGTATTTAGGATTGCTCTTTTTGAAATGAAAGCACTGTATATATGCATGTTGACTACTTCGAAAAGAAAGATGCAGATTCTGTAAAAGCGAAATAAACAAGTTTGTTAAACGAGAAATACCAGGAATACACTAGAGAAGTTTGTAAGCACCATTTTGGGAAGGTTACAAATGGTGTTGTTTATTTATTTTTAAACGAATGACGCATATGACGTCATCGCATAAACTCTCGCTGTCTCAACCAAAAGCGTTAGGTGTAATATTTAAGCTGTCTACAACCCGTGGCAAATGGACGCACCAAAGATTGCACATAGTGCTTGACGCGGGTTTAGAACCAAGATTCTGGTGCTCCATATGCAGCAAGCTGAATTCGTAACAGACCCATAATCAGACGCAATGACATAAGGGTTAAGATTTGAGCATATACCTATCTAGATGCAGCGTTGCCCGCTTGGCCTTGCGAACGAGCGTACGTTAGAAAAAAAAGAATACGTTTATTATCTTTCCCTCTTGCTCCGCGTTTGATCGGTCGACGAGAATGGGTATATACACCTCTCTGCGTGTTGATTGGTAGGCTCCTTCCAGCCGACCAAACAGCACGTGAAGTGAGAAAGAAAGATGGCAGACGGCCGAGCAATCAGGCTGCCTCTAGATGTGTCCAATCTCTTTGACTTTAGGTGACGCGCAAGTAAAAACAATTATTATGTAAGATCAATATAATTTATAATTAAAAACGCTAATATATGTAACTAATTATTTGTTTTTATCACGGCATATAATTTGAGTCTTTTCGAAAAAGTGAAAAACATGGTATTTAAAAAGCTCGGTGACAGGACGTTTTGTTGTTGGTAGGTTCTTTGGACGTACAATGCTGGGGTCAAATATCTTAGTATGTCCTAGTAGTTTGTTCTTTTAATTATTTTTATTTAATTTTTTTGTACGTAAGGATCTCGAAAACATCCTAGGTTAATTTTTTTTTACCAACGCGTCTAACCGTAGCAACCCTGAGTTCTTAATTTTATAAATACATTATACATATACCTAAATTTATGCCTAAAGTTAATAAGTCAATGTTGCTTTCAATTAGGTGTTTTACCAATAACTTACCTGCACCGATTATTTTTATTTCATTTCTTGGTATGAAACTAATGTTAAAACAGGACTTACCTACAACAAAAAGAAATGGGTTAATAGAGAATTTTTTATGGCCATTACTGTATTTATTGTATTTCTGATAATAAAAATAAAATATATTTATGGCATAAAATGAAAAAGGCAAAATATGTAACATAAAAAATTGATATTTAATTTTTAGATCAAAAACCATAGTTTCTTTTAAAGTATTAGACAATGTTATGGTTTTAATAACACTAAAATCCTGGACTTCCATAATTTGTTAATTGATACACAACGTTTCGGTTAGTGATGTATCAATTAACAAATAAAGACAATGGAAATCCAAGATTGTGGTGTTATTAAAAACCATAGCATTTTTATCAATAATAAAGTTGGCATATGAACTAAACTGCTACTTATTCTAGTGTAGAGGCATGAATTTTAGGTGATTTTTGAAATGCCACAAAAAAGGCAATTAATGTTTTTACTATCCATTTTTTTATAAGCTGTTTATTTACACTACAAAAACTAAGAAAAAATAAAAAAGTTAAAAATTTAAAAATTAGCAGCTGATGAAGTGGGAGGGGGTCTTAAAAAATTGGCCCGTGACCATGCCCACGATTCCAACTCTCCTAGCCGTCCGGAGTCCGGAACTATCCGCATCCCCATTTTTTTAATTTTCACGATAAAAAAAAATCGAAAAAGTTAAAAGAAAGTGGTACATTCTTTTTAGGCAGCCGCCATTTTGTAAATTGTTTTTTTTAACTTTTCTGTTAATCCGGACATTGCAACATTTCTTTACATTGATAATCTTTAATAACACTAAAATCTTGGACTTCCATTATCTTTATTTGTTAATTGATACACAACGTTTCGGTAAGTGATGTATCTCCAAGCGTTTTCAAGTTATAACGTTAGTGTTATTGAAATCATAACATTGTCTAACACTTTTAAAGAAACATTAATAATCTTGTTTGTTTTTTTTTCGGATTGCTAGGAGGGTTGGAATCGTGGGCATGGTCACGGTCCAATTTTTTGAGACCCCCACTTTATCAGCTGCTAACTTTTTAAATTTTCAACTTTTTAATTTTTTAATATTTTCTGTATTTTTGTAATGTTAATAAATAACTCCTTAAAAAATGTATAGTTAAAATATTGTCTTTTTTTACGGCACTTTAAAAATCACCTAAAATTCATGCCTCTATACTAGAATATCCCCTTAAGTTACAGTTTTAGATACTTTACGTCTGCCACCATGTAATTTTTTTTAATCGAGTAACTGTAGATTACTTTAGTTTTTACAAAAAATAACGGAACTAAGGTGAATTGTATTTAATAAAAAATCACTCTATAATTCCTAAAGTTTAGGAGGTTAGTTCTATAATCATCAATTTCTTGTGGTCGTTTATTCAGCCATCAATCTTGTCCGTGTATAAAACATATTTCAAGCCCTCCTCTAAAGGGTAATTTAAATCTAATACAGCTTTTTTAAAACGTTTTGTTAAAGACGTTATCATTTCAATGCTAAACCACAAATTGATTTGGAATATTTTTACGTCCTAGGAGTTTATTTTTTTACAGCAACGGATGTGAAAAAAAAACATAAAAAAAGACTATAATTTTGTGTCCCAAACGAATGCTAACCACAAAAACCACAGTTTTAAAAATCATGTTAAGATAACACACCTTATTTCAAAATATCTATCTATCTATGTTAAGATAACACGATGGCTAAATTTAACCCAGGTGAACATAAAAACAAGAAGACAAAAGAATTAATTCTTAAGGCGAATCCCCACTTGCAACAAAACCACGCACTGAACGCCGTCGTGAACAACATCGAGTTCATTTCTGGACGAGAAAAGAAATTGCACCACGCATCAAGACCGCGAACAACGGCGCGAACATCGCAACATCACCGCATTCCATCAGTTGTCGGTTTTTTACCGTCACATGAAAGTAAATATTGCGGGATCTCGTTGGCTGTTTTGTTGTATATGTGGACGAACGCTTGGTGTTTTGGTACTTCGTTTTTTATTTTCGTTCAGAGAAACCTATTTTGATTTGTTTCTCGCTTGCAAAACACCGTTTATTTGTAGTTATATTTTGTTTATTGTTACTTATTCTTATATCTACTTAATTACATAATGGACTGAACACAAGAGGCAATTTTACAGCTTATTCAGCTCTATAGGGAAAACGAACTTTTGTGGGATGAAAAACAATTCAAGTATTATAATACAATTTTTAAAAAGATATGCATATGGACTGATTCTTTTTCTTAAAAGAATATACCAAATGGGGAGTGTAAAAAAAAGATTTTTTTATCTATACAGTGATTGGTTAAAATATAAAACAAATTCCGTAAACGTAAATATCGAAACGCCTTTATGTTCGCTACAATGTTCGCGACGCTGTGCGTTCCTTCCTAATCATTTTTTTTTTTAATTTTCTCTTATACTCACGGCGCTAAACAGTAACTATATACATATAAAAATACTGCTTTTTTTTGTTGATTTATATAATGAATGACTTTTTTTGTTACGATCATTATTTTAACCTTTTAGTATTTATAACAAAATAATTACCTTGGTGGTGTTTGTATTATTTAAAATAAATAAATTATTTTAAGTCATTATTTTTTCCTATTAATTGGCCAAGAAAAGGTAGAGTGTTAACTAATAAATAAATGCATAATGGTTTTAGGCCGAAATCCCAAAGGATTACATTGGATAATCCTATTAAAATATATTTAAGGACGTAAGCGCCTTGTTATTTTTAATTAGTATTTCTTCACTTAGCTGATATATAAGCAGTTTAAAGTCCACATTAATTTTTTTATTATAGAAAATGTTTTTAATAAAATTTACTATTTACTATATGTTTTAATGCCTAAGAACATTGACCCGAACCTTGACGATTTTTCCCTTACCCTTTTTTAAGGTTAAAAAGGCAATAATATATTTTAATTTATAATGACCTGGTGATTTGAAGCTAGTTACTTGCTTTTTGCGCAAAAGTGAATTTTAGCGTTTCCTACAAAACATCCGTTAAAGACAAAATAATTAATTTACCGTTTCAAACTGTTAAAATAATTTTTAAAATAAGCATAATATAGCGTAATACAGCATAAATATAGTTTAAAAAAAACACATTTACACAGTTTTAATAATAATATTCTGTCAATTAGATGTACCAAATATCATTAAAGCCATACATTAATATTTTTTTATTTACCTCTTTAATCAAATGTACATCTAACATATTTTTGCTCAACAATAACATCTATTCATCTTCTTTTCTGAGAGTAAATATTAATTAACTAATATTCCTACTAATTACTCTGACGTGGCCAGGAATGAGATTTCCCAAAATTATATTAACTATCTAATCAGCACCACATACAATTCAATAATGAATGGGTATAGCAGCACTTTTCTCTTATCAACAAATTACTAGGAGTAAATACTTAAGAAGCTAAGTTAATTATGCCAAAATGAACTTAAATTAAAATTATTTGTCAGTGTCTTGCTTAACCTGTATATAAAATTTAATTGGGATTTTTTTTACTGTTTGAATTTGTCTGGTTCCAAAAATAAATAAACTGGCTACTGTTGTGTCGGGACAACACAACATTAAAATAGTGTTTCTAACCCAATTAAATATCTGAAACCGAAATGCTTTACAACATAACATACAGTGTATTTCTACCTTAAGGATATAAAAGGTTAAATAATTTCTTCTTCCGCAGAAACTGGAAACTTAAGTTTGGCAAACTTTTTTCAGAGTTGCCAATATGATTTTGTTTCTAAAGGCATTTAAAACGAACTGGATTTTTGGGGAACCAATCCAAAATTAATTTAAGGCCCTACATTTGCTTGCCAAATTAGTTTAGAGACTGGCTTGAAAAACTAAATATTAGAATGGGGGATACTTACTATAAATAGGATTATTAGCGGAAAAGAGAATATTGTTCATAAAAAGAAGAAATATGGTTGGTGTCAATAATAATCCCTGGGATATCCCACAAATTATTTTCTAAACCCACTAAAAAACCTACTTAAACAAACCCAATGGGTTTAGGTAACTGTGTCATAAATTAAACAAAACCAAATATTTTTAATCTAAATTATCGCACTCTTAAGCATGTTTCAGCTAACATTTGAAATATTTTCATAATTTTTTTAAATAAATCCTTATATTTAGTTTTATTTGACTAAATAAACTTTAAAAAATGTGGTACGAGTAATATTTTTATTTAAGCAAACCTTTTGTATTGTATTGTAGTGAATGGAGTGGCCTCGGCTCAACACAGCCTTACTTCCACGACCTAAGAAGAACTTTTATAGATACCCCGCCTTCGTTGATCCCCTTAATTTTTAAACTTTTTGCGTTGTTGATGATGTTTCTGGGGGCAAGTTTCTTTATATCTTTAGGAGTCCAGAATGCTTCTTCTAGATGTTTTGGCGTTTGGCGAGTTATTTCCATGCGTTCGTATAATATATGTTCCGCAGTTTCGCTCGATCTGTCACAAAACCTACAGCGGTCATTGTCAGTCTTTTCCATCTTTTTGAGGTGATACCTCAAGGAGCTTGTCCTGTGAGGGAGTTGGCGTTGGTGACTTTCCAGAATTCATTTTTTTGAAGTTCTAGTAGCTTATTATTATACTTAGATGATTGCAAGATAAATCTCTTCGCTGGAGCGTTTTTCCAGTAAGTCCCTTTTTGCCTCTTTTGTCATTCTCTGAGGTCTTTCAATAGGTGACCTCTAGTTGTGCGGCAGAAAGGTTCCCGTCCATAAAACGAATGCCCACTTTGGCTGGTTGGTCGGCAATTTCATTGCCTTCCACTTCTTTATCTACTAGAACCCACATTAGGATAACTCTGTTGTTTGTGGACAGTCAGTCGATATTCCCAGGCGAGTTTCGTCTCAAAGCAGCATAAGATTAAAGCCTTTAAGGCGGCCTGGCTGTCCAATAGGATTTTTGCTCCCCGTAGGACTTTTTTGGCACGTTCGGTTACACAGATATGGATTGCATAAATTTCTGCTTGGATGACAATGGGACATTTTTCTAGGAGCTTTGCGAGTCTACATTTATGTCCGAACACTCCTGCCCCAACTCCTTCTTCCATCTTTGATTCGTATGTATACCAGATCAGCAAGCCATATTTTAGTTATACTATAGGAAAAAAGATATCACCTTTTCTCTTATAGTTTGGAGGCTGTGAATTGCCACTTCAAAAGTGCGTCGAAAATAGCCAATCATTGGAATTGTATCTATGAGTTTGGTTAGAGCCTCTGTTTGAATCTTTTCCAATATTCTCAGGTGACCAGTCAGGTTTTCCAACCTAAATTTATTTGTCTGTATTACTCTGAAGGCACTAAGTAGGCTTTCTTTCGTTACGCTTAAATAAATCGAAAGCAGGCCCAGCATTGCCTGCATGGCGGCACTTGAAGTAGTTCTCATTGCTTCTGTAATTCCTAGACAGGCAAATTTTTGTAGTTGACTTAGCTTTCCTTGTGTCGTTACTTTCTCTGTTTTTTGCCATTACACCAGGGAGGCATAAGTGAAGCAAACCTCTTGTTTAGAATAACATGGTAAAACCATACATATTATTATTATTATATACATTATCTTTATTTCGACTATTTGTTAAGTTTATTAGTTTTTTAAATTTTATATTTAATAAGATTATATTTTGAAGTTGTGAATAGCAATTACTTTTAATATATTATAGGAGTCAGAATATCTGGCTTTGCTTGGTAAAATATCAAAAAATCTGAATGCAATTATAGTAAAATTGGTAATTATTTATAACCAGTTTCTAAACATATATCTTACTAAAACAGTAAATACGTAAATATTAGAAATTGGTAAGCTAAATAGCTAGAAATAAAATATCCATCATGCTCGTACTTTTTGACCTTCGTAATATCTACTTTTGTTGTTTAAGTTTTTCTGTTCTCGGAAACTTAAAACAACAACACGTGTTATATAACATTATACGACATAATTTCCATTTCTCCATTGGATTTTTATTCCAACATTTTATTCCGTACGTTTAACTGGATTTTTCCTTGTCGCTGGCATTATTTAATAATGTTATCATTTTGTTTGCTCGAATATAAATGAGTAAAGGAAATTCTGGTCACGTCTTCGGCCTATATATTTAAAACAAATACAAGTTGAGAATATCTGACTTTTTTTTTCCTTGTTGGCCTTTAATATTTAATATTATAGAACCATGCACATTTAAATATTTATTTATATATATATATATATATATATATATATATATATATATATATATATATATATATATATATATATATATATATTATATATATTATTATTTATTAATTGGTAACCCTGTTTTTCCTTTTAAATTCTGCAGCATTGGTCTTTTCCTCGACAGTATGGACTATTTTCCCTCAGTCAATAGAGAGTAATTATATTGCGTTTTTGTTTTATTTAGCTCACCGCCTGACAGCAGAATAATTTGTTTAGATAATACCTATAGTTGGATCATTTTTTAAATGAAAATTCGGTGCCCTATAAAAAGCAGCAATAAATACCGATAATAAAAATAATTTTTATTGTCGGTCGCCTTTGCTTTTTATATGGTCTATTATTACAGACATGTGCGGGAAGCGGCACATTATAAAAAGCAAAGGCAGCCACACTTCAAACCAAATCTTTTTTGCTACTTTTTCTTTTTTTTTTCTTTTCAAAGGGTGCCGAATTTTCATTTTAAAAATGATCCAACTATACTATATCTACCTTTGTTGTTTTTAAGTGCACTGGTGTGTAATCGCCGAAGGAAGTTCCTATAAGGATTCTTTTACCCGGGGAGCTTCATGTCTCTTGCCCCGAGAGAGAGAAAGGCTCTCAGTACCAAAATGCATCAAGTCCAATGAAGCCTCAGATAAAGAACGGAAGCCGCAACGTCTCGGGAGATGAGAGCCCTCACGTCTCCTGCACCTCGAGCAGGTGAGCCCCTCCTCGAAATGCAAAAGGTAGAGAAAGTATATGGCAACAGCTCGCGTGCGATCCATTCTACGATTGACCTTAAGGAGCCAGGAACTAAAATAGCTTCCTGTGTGAATGGGCGGTAGGTAGGAGCGATAAACGCTTCCGTATAGGAGCGAGAGTCGTGAAGCTCCCCGTGTGAAAGAACCCTAAGGCCTAGGAGACTTCCAGATTGTAGTCTTTTGAAAAAAACTGGTGGCACCAAAACTATTGCTCAACCTGAGCTGCGGGTAAATTGACACGCGCACCTTCAGCTTGCTTTAGCGTACAGCTACAGCATACTAGTGTACTGGTCGATCGTTTTGTTTTTTTCCTCTCATTATAGTCACCCTATTCCAACTTAACATCATATCTTTAAAGAAAGTGCCGGACAACTTTTGAAAACAAATTATAATAAGTACCGAATCGAGATTATTTTCATTATCTAATAATATGGTTACTTTTATATCTTACACTTTTTTTCTGCATTGTTTTATACATATACATAAAATATCATGTCATGAAACATCGCTTAAAAAGTTTAAATCATATGCGTCTTGTGACAACTGGTACGCCTAGAGCACACGGATAAAAAAGGTATTTTAAAAAAATTAAAATAAAAATTAAAAAAACAATTTAATATGTCTCCACACTGCCCAAGACTATACACATTTTAATAAATATTTTAAAAAACAAAGCTAGAAAAAGTGCAAAGTGCAAACATTATTTAATATATTTCAACCCTTGAAATTCAACCCTTATTATGATTTATTTAAAAAAATTGTTTACCCTAGAAAAATTAACATATTGTCACAAAGTTGTAATTAAAAAATCTAACAGCTTAAAAGTATTACTAATTAAATTTTAATTGTTTAAAATTTACCCCTTACAATATTGCAATGCCAAACATAGTACAAAGCCGCGGATTTTTTAAAAATGCACCAAATCGCTTTTAAAATGCTCCAAAAAATTGGTTTTTTAAGCATAACTCCTTCAGTTTTTGTAATAATAAGTTCTTTAAAAACCATTTTGTTGTTTATTTCAAGAGCTATCAGGTTCTATATATTAAAACTGTTAAAAATCCTTACTTTTTTAAATGCGTGAGTTTAAAGGGCTGAAACAAGGTAGTGCTCGTCTATACACACGCGTTTTAAACGTTTATCTCACCTAATTTTCGTCATTTAGTACATTTTAAAAGGCAAAATTTTTATAATTTAAAAATTTACAATTTAAGATTCCAGTTATTTTTACTTATCTCCCTTAGTTTTTGAGTTATTTTGAAGAAAAGGTTATTTTTTATTAAAATTCTGAAATTTGCACTTGCAGCTCCATTTTTTTTAAATAATTCAATTTAAATCGGTTAAAATTCTAGAATGCATTTATGATACATAGATAAAGATAATTAAAAAAGAGCTACGACTCATTTTGATTAGGGTGGGAGTTGGTTGTTTTCGAAGATTTTTGCACTCAAAAAATGTTGGTCCAACCTTGTTTTAATCATAACTTGCTTAATTTTATGATTTTTACTTTTTTTTTTTAAGAAACGTCTTTGCAAATGCTTCAAAAGCCATGTAATTTGTTTTTTTAAGCTACATATTTGTTATTTACAGTTTTTTTCGATAAAATGCATACTTATCGAGTTATTTCCATAAAACCGATTAAAAATGTTGATTTTATCGACGAAAAACTACGACTTTCGATCGCGAATAACTCGAAAAGTATGCATTTTACAAAAAAATGCATTAAACAATTTTTGCTTAGAAATCATTTCTCTATCGATTGATCTGTGGTCAAATTATATAAAAAAAATCCGCCCTCAAGGTAAAAGCGCCCTTCGGCATAATATAGATTTTATTCCTTGGACTATTTGCTACCTACTGTCAAAATATTAAGTCATTCTATGCATTTTGAAAAAAAAATGAGAGGGAAAATGGTTCGTTTCTTGGACTAAAAGTATTTAGTCCACAATCACCAAAATTTGTATGTTACCCTAACGCCGGCTCCACACATTGGGGCCAATGTTGGGGCCAACACCGTTTGTCGAATTTGTGGATGAACGAAATAGCATTGGCGCCAACGTTGAACGACGTTGGCGCTCGTGTTGGGACATACCCGACGGATGTCGGTATTTTTGAAAAAGATCAAAGAGATTTGCCTCGTCGTTCGTCTTGCCGACCACACATTGGTTTAATCAGTCAAATTTATTTGTTCAAGGTGTAAACATGTCAAGTGAATCGAAAATGGCCAAAATGGCTTCGTGTTGTTGGATCAATGAATTAGTTTTGAAATTTATAGAACTGTATCAAGCGGAACCGCTTCTATGGAACCCCCGCCATTTTCAACACAAAAATAGGAATGCCGTAATAGACGCATGGCAACGTATATAAGTTGCCATGAATTGTCAATTTGCAATTGCGGAACTAAAAAAAAAAGAGAGAGTCATTGATGCCCACTTATAGACTACACAGCAGAAAATTTAAGGAATCTTATCGTTCCGGAGCATCGACAGACGAGCTATACACAACTAATTGGTTTTTATATACTCTGATGGACAGTTTTTTGGGACCAGTGTGGAAACGCTCACAACGCAATTTCTTTTTCACGCCCAGCCCCAGACATATTAACGTTGGCCCGGTGCACAAAGAAAAGAGCTTGGTGCCAATGTGTGGCCACTCTATTAAAAACGCACCACGAACATAGTCAAGTTGGTGCAAACGGTGGCCCCAACCTTGGTCCCAATGTGTGGAGCCGGCGTAAAAACAACCTTAAAACGTTAACGTTATCCCAACATTTCATTTTGGTATTACGTGTAAGCGACAGTTTAAGTGCTCCAGAATATTTTTATTTACCTGTTTGTAGATGGCACTTAAATTTATACCACTACAAGGTCGCTAAAAGGATGTAGTTTTTAAAAATAAGAACTGATATGCTAATACTCTGTACTTGTTAACAATCTTTTTATACACGAGCATTAATCCTGTTAAAAGACCATTATAAGTTTTATAAAAGAATAAATAAAACTTTTGCTTTGCGAAACTTTTTAATTACTTTTTAATGTCAATATTGGCTTTACTTTATACAAAACTGCTTTATTTATTAAGTTAATAATGTTTTATGAAAAAGGTTCTGACTTACATGTTTTAACTTACTTACTTGATTATTTAAGTTCTTTAATAGTAATTTTCTTTTCTACGGGGTGTTCCAGAATATGTGGGTAATCTCTCGGAATCTAAAAGAAAACCTAAAAATATTATGACAAGTTCCCATAATTTTTTTCCTAAGACCCTCCCGTACGGGCATATAGGTATATAACGGACGCCCCTGAAAATCGTTTTTGTTTAAATAACTTTTAAAATACTAGGCGTAATTAACTATTTTTTAATATGATGGTTACTAGATAAGTCTTCTTTAAATGAACCCATTAAATCATATTTAGCTTATTTGGTTTACCAGGGACGGATTAGCTTTGACACAATAATAGCTATTTTTTAACACCCTGTATGATAAAGGCACAACAATATTATTTTTGGACAGCTTAAACCTTAAACTAAAAAAAGGTATTCTTGATTGACATTGATAAAATTTAATCAATTGTTTACGATAAATAAAATAGCATGGTTGGTAATTTTTTTTTTCATTATACAGATTGGTTTCTAATTGTACGTCAATATTTAGACAAGCAATTTTTGAGTTCATTTTAAGAAAAAAACTTCATATAAACGTATGTCCTAACACTTAACTTTTGAAATACAAGGTGGTAAAATTTTCAAAAATAAATTATTTATTATTAATATCTGTAATACGACTTTAAATATTTTAATGAAATTTGGCAAAAATGTACTAGGTATCAATAAGCATTTTTTAAAGTACCACACTTTTTTAAAAAATTTTCACCAGTGCCTTTCGTACAGAATTTGACCTGCCTATTTTGGCAAATAAAAAAAAATGTGGTACACTAAAAAATGCTTCTTGATACATTGTACATGTATGCCAAATTTCATTAAAATATCTAAAGTGGTATTACAGATATTAATAGTAAATAATTTATTTTAAAAAAATTAACCAATCTGTATCTTAAAAGTTAAGACGTTTAGGACATACGTTCAACCATTTATAATATTTTTCTATTAGATTCCGAGAGATTGCCTACATATTCAAAGACACCTTGTATAATAGGCTAGAAGTTTATTTTTTAGTAAACTATTATTGAGTGTATCTGACCCTGTACACGTAAAACAGTTATTTTTCGTTATAAGGGTTAAAATCACTAAAATTTTCCACAATTCCCAATAGTATTGGTTTTATTCAAAGTAAACTGTTCGTCCTATTAATGATACCGTGCTTACAGGAAATCTTTCTTCTCTTGCCCACCGACAGGCTGTAGGAGATCTGTTGTCCTTTTATAGATATTTTCTCGGGTTCTGCGCCGAGGAGTTGACCAGTATAAATTATCCTCGAGCAGCTTCCAATAGAGCAACACGTAGCGCCACTCTTATGCTTCCTTTTACAGTCCAACTTAAGGGGCCGCGACATAGCCCTCATACAAGAACATCGGCTTTTTAAAGGAAAAGTTGAGGGCTTAGGCGAAGCCGGAGGTAAGTTAATATATGACTCCAACTCTGGAAATGTCAGATCCTGCATATTTATTAAGAAGGAATTACATGCCTTAAAGCTGACTGAATTCTGTTCTAGGGACCAGGCGGCGCCGGCGGTAAGGCTGAAATACATCATGGAAGGTGTATGGACTGAAGCTGTCCTCGCTTCAACCTACCTTCCATATGATGCAATCGATCCACCCCCAACTGAGGCGCTCTAACCTACAGCTCATTATTGGGATGGATGCCAACGCACACCACACTGCTTGGGGAAGCAGTGATATCAACAGGAGAGGTGAGTACCTTTTAGACTTTATTATGTCTGAAAATTTAGAGGTATTAAATAGGGGGAATGTACCTACTTTTGTCACTAGAGCCCGTAAAGAGGTAATCGACGTTACTTTGGCATCTCCGCGTATACGATCCCAGGTAACTCGGTGGTATGTATCTGAGGAACCGTCATCTTCCTGGCGATCTCTGCATTTCAGAGGCAAATGGGGGAGTACCGTGATCCGAGGAGCACGGACTGGGAGAAATACAAGGAAACTTTGACCATCAACTGCAGTAACGTCAAAACCAGCATTAGGAACACTACTGACATAGAGCTTGCTTCCTGTGAACTACTGGAGGCTATTACAAACTCTTATCAGAATAACTGTCCTCTAGTAAAGCAAACCGCCAGGAAAAAGTCTACCTGGTGGAATAACGAACTACTGGAGCTAAGGAAAAAAACCCGCAGACTGTTCAACAGAGCGAAGAAAACGGGTGAGTGGGATGAATATCAATCTGCACTCACCGAATACAATAAACGGGTCCGTAAGGCTAAACTGGACTCATGGAGGAAATACTGCCAGGAGGTTGAAAATAACAGCACGGCAGCCAGACTCAAAAATCCTGTCTAAAGATCCCGGGCAATCCTGTTGGCACTCTAAAAAAACCAGATGGAACCTACTCTGAAACTGGCAGGGAAACATTGGAGATTTTGCTCCAAACACATCTACCAGGATCAAGAGAAACTCAACTTAATGAGACCTACCCAGACGTCAATGTTCCGAATATTCGGCCCACAAGAAGCGACTGGGAAGTAGCAAAGAAGTCATAACCTACGAAAAAATCGAGTGGGCAATTGAATCATTTGAAGCCTACAAAGCACCTGGACCTGATGGGATAATCCCAGCACTACTACAGCAGGAAAGCAAACCCCAGTTCCACTGCTTTGCAAACTCTTCCGTGCAAGCCTAGCTACGAGCTATTTGCCCAATGCATGGAAGCAGACTAAAATGGTCTTCATTCCAAAGCCGGGGTAAGGAAAGGGACTTAGACCAATTACATTGTCGTCTTTTATGATAAAAACAATGGAAAAACTGATCGACAGGTATGTCAGGAAAACTCTCTGCAGAGGGCCACTCCACAAAACCAACATGCCTATCAGTCAGAAAAATCATGCGAATCTGCTCATCATCAACTGGTGACCAGATTAGAACTCGCACTGAACAACAAGGAAATCCACTTGCTGCATTTCTTGACATTGAGGGAGCTTTGATCGAACTCCTTCAACTCAATGGCCGCGGCTCTTGCCAGACATAATGTTAACGACACCATTTGTAGGTGGATAAACAACATGTTACTTGGCAGACGAGCGCAAGCAACGTTATTCAGCGAAACAATGGAGGTGTCAGTGGTCAAAGGATGCCCACAGGGAGGGGTTCTATCTCCACTACTGTGGGATATGGTTGTTGACGAACTCCTGGTGGAACTGAATAATAATGGCTTCTATACCCAGGGGTATGCGGATGACATCACTATACTTGTCGCGGAAGCATAACAAAACAACCTCGGAGCTTATGCGGCAAAATGGGAACACAGAAAACTTAGAATTGGTGGAGAGGCTGGATGATTTAATATCTCCTCACGGTACCACACTCGGCTATGTTCAGGAGGTAAAGTACCTTGGATTAACTCTGGATTCTAAGCTAACCTGGAATCACATATGCAGAATGTGATTAATAAGGGCAAAATGGCTCTAATGGCTACAAAGAGCTGTGGGGAAGAATTGGGGATTTCAGCCACGCATAGTGCACTGGTTGTACACTGCTGTGTAAGACCCATGATAACCTACGGTTCAACTATCTGGTGGACAAAAATAGAACAGAAAAAGCAGAGCTGGAGTGATCCAAACTCCAGCGACTACATTCTCTGTATAAGGGAGCTATTAGAAGCACTCCAACTGCAGCCATGGAAACCCTACTAAGCCTCCCCCTCTTGGTATAATTATTAAGGCGGAGGCGAGGATTGGGCATACAGGCTGAAATGTAACGGCAACTGGTGCTCTGGGCCTGCCCTAGGACACACCAGAATAACGAGCAGTATCACAAACCCAATATTTGAGATGAGCAGTGATACAATGCCAAAACGGATAAATACACACAGACCATACAAAACCCAGTTTACCTGGGGCGGTAGTGAGCGATCTCCTGGTCAGTCTCGGAATTTGGTTTGGTATACCGATGGATCCAAGACTGACAATGGAGCCGTCGCAGGAACACATGGTATGACCCCCAGGTTTAATGCTTATGCTTCCCTGGGGAAATATGCCACTATTTTCCAGGAGGAAATATATGCCATTGAACTTTGTCTGCGAGAGAACTTGAGGACTAGATATATGGGCAGGGACATTACTATCTTCTCTGTTAGTCAAGCGGCCATAAAAGCTTTGGCATCCCAACAAGTCAACTCAAGGTTGGTTTGGAACTGTCTGCAATGCCTCCTAAACCTGGCTAACCACAACAAAGTTACACTTTCCTGGGTGCCAGGACACAGGGGAATACAGGGCAATGAAAATGCAGACTCCCTGGCCAGGCGAGGCTCCGCAGCAATGTTTGTGGGTCCTGAACCTGTTTTTGGAATACCAAAAGCCTCGGTTCGTGGCTACATGACTCGGTGGATTCAAACACAACATCAATCATACTGGAACCACATTCCAAGGCAAAATCACAGTAAATCAATGTTGGACTCACCATCGAAAGCATTGACAAGTGAATTACTAAAACTAAATAGGAATCAGATTAGAATAGTGGCAGGATTAATAATCGGACACTGCACCCTAAGAAAACATATGCACACTATGGGCATCTATAGAGAAGAACCCATTTGCAGACTATGTGACGAAGAGGAAGAGACAGCCTCTCACATCATATATGAGTGCCCTGCACTTACATACTGGAGAACAAATCAAAACCTCATGGTGGACACTAACCACCAGGAGGCTGGAGACCAGATAAGAACAGTAAAAGGGCTACTACACCTGTCTAAGATGTCAAACCTTTTTAACTGAAACAAATACACCAGAGATACAACAAGCCCTGTAGGCTGCAGTGTCGAGGCGGACAAAACCTCAACTTGTGTATTTATTTTATCAATCAATCAATCAATCAAGGGGCCGCGACCTTTCCACTTTTTTCGTTCCTTAATCCCTAGTGTGTCTGCACGGTCGGACCTACTGCCCGCAGAAGTTTTCCCTTTTCCTTTAAAACTCCAAGTCTTTAAGACCTGTGTTAATAAAGTACCTCTTATACTCTTAACACCCACGATACTGCTTTACTCTAAATGGTACAAATACAAGGTGGTTATAAAAGTTTGAAACAAATGAGATTTTTTTATTATTAAGATATTAAAAGAAAGTTATGCGATTATTAATTTTGCGTGCTGAATACCATTAAAAATATTGTCATATACTTGTCTTGTGACTGCTGTTATGGTAGCAAATTCCAAAAATATAATTTTAAATGTCAAAAAATAAGGTAGAAGAAGTTGAAATGTAGCTTTTTTTTCAAAACCTTCTTCTCTAAAAGATTGGACCAAATCTAGTATTTTTAAGATGGAACTTGGCTTATTGATATTAATTATTATTAAAGTATTAATTATTTTGCGTTAATAATATAGTACCTTTAATGTTCAGATTTGCCTTTTGTAAATAATTTTTGTATTTGTATTGAAATTAGTGTGTTAATATTGTTATAATTATTAAATAAAACAAAATCGGCCCTGGATCTTTTGTGATTTAATTTATACTATTGTTCGTGAATAAGTTTGTCAGCAAAATTGTTTAATAACACAGCACCACAAAAAAAATTGCCGGCACCAGAGACGAGAATAGGAGTCCTATATGTTTTTGGGGTCGCTGATCACGAATCTGCACTCGGAATTGCCGTATCGCATCAAAATTTTGAATAAATCGCACAAAATTGCTAAAAATCGCGAAAAAATGTAAAAAATCATGGTGGTATGTGCAAGAAAACTTAAAATCTGACTAAGTCGCACCTAAACCTGAACCTCAACCTATAAACGTTAAACCTATAAACCCACAAACCTCATACTTACAAACCTAAACATAGGGATATCAAACCCATAACCACAACTCCACAATTCAAAATTGATGCACTTTAAACTTATAAACCTCAAACTTATAGAACTTAAATCTGTAAATCTTAAATCCATAAACCCTGAACCGATTAAACCCAAATAAACCGGGTAATGATGCCAAGAGTAGCTGGTAATGGAATCTATATATCTCACTGCTATATTGAAGAAGAAGAAAAAGATTAATCCCATACATGTAGACCTAAAACACATTAATCTCAAATCTCGCCCATAAACGTACATATCTGTAACATAAACTCGTTACAGACAGGCAGGTAGACATGCGAATTGGCGAACTGGCAGGCTGGCGAGCAGGCGGGCCTTTTTTTTAATCGATTTTTAGTGATTTTTTGCGATTTATTCAAAATCTTGATGCGATACGGCAATTCTGAATGCAGATTCGTGATCAGCAACCCCAAAAACATATAGGACACCTATTCTCGTCCCGGGTGCCGGTGATTTTTTTTTGTGGAGCTGTGTAATTATGATGAAATATCTTTATTACTGCAGCTAGACATCTTTATTATTAACACAGGTTAATTTTTGTTTTAAGATATCTATGGATGATAATTAGACATGTTATTATCGTAATAAAGACGAATAGAAATAGTAACAAAATAATTTTAAGAAAGTTTTGTCCATAACCGAAATTTATGTATACAGTGGTAATAAGACAAACTGCAATGGTTATTTGATTTTTAATAACAGTAATAAAAAAAAACTGTTTAAGAAATTAATTTTCTCAGTGTATTTTTTCAAATATTTTAAAATTTTAATGTTAATTAATTTTTGCATTATCTTACCAACTAAACAAAGGAAGAGAAGTCTTCAAATAGGATAGCTTTAAATTCTTTTTTCAGGATATGTAAATTTATTTTTATAAAAATTTAAAAAATGTTAGTTGCGGAACACATTTTTATTAAAACGATTGCTGTTATAATATTTAGTCCAAAAATTTTGTAGTATTGGCAAAAAAAGAAGAGGTAAATCTGCTTTACTTTAAATATTATTTCTGAGCAACGAAAAAATATATAAAAAAGAAAAAATAACAGAAAATTTAATATAAATTGGGCAGCAAAATATTAAACAGAGTTCTCCTTTTCCTTGGAGGTAAAGGAAAGTTCGGCTTTACAAGCTGTGGTTGAAAAGATTTACTACTAATATTTTTGGCCAAAAACTAAAATGATGTGTTACCATTTGATACAGTTTTTTCGCATGAGTTTCTTGCACTAATACCAGCTTATATTATGTTAATACTAGGATTCTAAGAAAGCTTTTTATTTAGTTTGTCAAAGAATTGGGGCAAACACTTTTAATAGTTGTTTTTGGTATGTAAAATATTGACCAGTTGAATGGTTGTCATAATTTATAGGCAGCACCCAAAAGAATCGTAAAAAAAATCAGGTTGAACCCCAACATTCCCGCTAAATTGTTGTTGGGGTGGATCGTAAAAAAAAGGTCAAATAGAATTAGGTTATGGTTGAGAACTTATTGATAATATTGGTGAGCGAATAGTTTTTGTGAATTTTAACCCTTTTTTGTTGTGAAAATTAAAATAGCCAAAAAGAATGATTTTAAACCGAGAAAGCTAAAAAATCACCATTTATTAGAAGGGGCTTAAAAATATTGGTGTAGGAATTTTTGGAAGGGCCGCGGTGAGTACAGGAGATAAATTTTACAGAAGTCCTACATGAGTGAACAAGATACAACCATTTTTTTAAAATTTAAAACATCAATATCTCAAAAACTTTCAATGATACACAAAACTTTTTAAAACATAATGTATGTATTTTTAAAAGACCTTTATTTTTATTACATTTTTGTCTAAATGCAACATTTTTCGAGTTATAGTCGAAAAACCAAATTCTCAGGATTTTTTTAAGGTATACCCTTGGAAATTTTTTTTTAATTATTTAATTCTTCGATTTTGTCCGCAAATTTAAAGTGATTTTGGATTCAACTAAATAAAATAAATAATTTATAATTAAAAAAAAAACAAAAATCACAATAATAAAAAAAATACTATTTTGGACAAATTTTTTTGTCAAAATTACATTTTCGTTTATATCTCTATTATCATTTATCTTATCAAAAATGTGTACATAACTTTTTATTTAGACAAAAAAGCTTTATGTTTTGTTTAATGACATTTTTTGTATCTTTTGTAATGTTTATACAGTAGTAGTCAAAATATTTCGTAGTAGCAAGTTTCTGCCGGTAAATGTATCGTATCGGTTTTTTTGTTTTTTTTCAATTATTTGCTGTTTGATCTGCAATTTTGACTTCAGATTCGTGTTAAGCGAAAAAAATATGCCAGAAAATCCCAGTCCGATACTCAGCACATACCACTTTTTTTTCCTGAGTAATTGGGGAAAATGGTAAACAGGGTTCAGAAGAAAGTTGAGCACACCTAATACTTAAAGCGTTGGTACAATCAGTACTAGCAAACTTGATAAGATTTACATAAAAAGGCAAGAACATAGCACAAAACACTGTGAAAATCGAAAGAAGAATATTTTTTGTTTTGTTATTTATTTTTGGTCTTTTGTAAAACCTAATAAATTGTATTATTTATTTTGACTTTTATTAATAAATGTGTATACCTTACATTTTGTTTTTTAGTAAAAATTAAATCTGATATAATACCACAACAGAAAAGATAGGACTTTAGTTACGGCCTTATCAATTGAATCCATTATACAGAGACAATGGATAGTTCCACTTTTGCGTTTCTTTGTTTGTACTTCACCATAACTTTTTCGTATTAGGCTAAAATTCAGTGATATACTACAATTTTAAAAGCAGTTTTACTGTACCAACCATATAATGTTCCTATCTTATTGATTTTATAGTAAACAACAAAAAACAAACATGTATCCTCAGGTCCAGTTTCATAATGATCATTCAGACAAGGATTTTTTTATTATTTTAGTGAGAAGTAAAAATCTTTTCAATCAAATAAAAGAGTCATAAAAATGTCTCATCTTCATAAATTAAAAGCTGACAATCATAACTCAAAAACAGCTTAGGTTTATGTTTGGATAATTGAAATTTACAAGCCATAAAAAAATAATGGGTTTCACTGCGGGTTGTTATAACCTAATATGTTTTACACTTAACATAAAACAAATCAGGTCTAGTGCAGTTCCGGGGTCTGATGTTGATTTATAGCGTACAAGTTATCTGAAACCTATCATTCTCTAACATTGTTCATATCAAAATTATAAAATAATCTACCTATAAGTTATGGAGTAAACGACAAA